>JAGXCT010035169.1:0-58229 GCA_022495035.1 Philopotamus ludificatus
AGGGTAAAATCCGATACCAACAGGGTAGAAGATGTACGTCTAATGCCAGCAATGGCCAAGAGAGGACAACTCTTTACAAAAAACGGCATATCAAAAGGGCTTGGGCCCCCTCTTAAAAATAATGGAATGTTTTATCCCTTATTAGACTAGATAGAAGCATTGTTGGATTATTCACAGTTCTCGCAACGTCTAAAAATCATATTGCGTTATATTTATATAAAGAACAATAGGATATTGAAAAATATGTATTTATTTTTATTTGTTATCACTGGAGAGCCCTGTGAGATTGTGAGAAGAATAGGAAAGATTTAGCTTTTCAAATAGCTTTAGAAATCAATTGAAAAATAGTCTATATGCACAACACTCTTTTCTGCAAGAATTATATCAAGAAGGCTTATGAAAAATGGATATCGGTCGCGAAGCTTTGAGAAAAATCTTTCTCCCCCCCACAATTACATTAATCGTTTTAATTATTGAAAGTGTCATCAAATTCGAACAGTTTTTCATTGAAATAAAGTTGCTTTTTCATAGGTTGCTCATACAAAAGGTTTTTCACTTCAAACTCACTCTTTTCCATGTCAAATTAACCCTTTTTCAAACCAAATTTTTACATTTTAAGGGGAAAAAATATTTTAAATGCAAAAGGGTTAATTTGAAATGCAAAAAGGTTAATTTGTATAGCAAAATGGTTAATTTGAAGTGAAAACCCCGTATAATAAATCTGAAATTTAAAATATAGGTCTAAAAGGGAACTAAAGAATAAAATGTATGATGTGAAATATATTCGCTTGTATATATTTTTTTATTATTGGTGGCCAGCAGCTGATCTCGAGTCGGCGACCAGAGCTCAGTGGCCCCCCTACCACCTGTCCATACAGTGTTGCGACTAGCTGACCGGGATGAGTCTCGATCAGTGGATCAGCAGCGTGATGCAGGCCCGCGATAAGCCATGATGTATGTGGCCACTATTGATTGATGAGCGCGCCATAAAAATGCAAATGTCCGGCACGCTCGCAGATGTGGCCGGAGCGATAAGCGGCCGTCGCATCCACCGGACACCGGACACCGACTCATAAATTAGCTGATCACCGTAAATAATAACGTTATCAACGTCAGTCAATCGTCAGCCGGCTTGAAAGGAAGCGGCTTCTTGTCCAGCTTCATTTTTCTAAGCCGGCGTAATGTGCGCGGATAGATCATCTTCATTGGCGACGTGCTTGCCGGATGTCCAGCGGCCACTGTGAAAAAGTCACCCGGCGACGCCAACGGTTACGGAAAGACGGGACGAGCCGCAAATTCATCATGATCCAATATGTCATATTTTCAAATCCCATAACGTGGACACTCGATCTTTAAAGAAACGCTGACATACGCCGACGCGTCGCGATAAAAAAATCAAAGATACACACATTATGGGAGTAAACGTTTGTTGATATCCTCAAAATGGCGGTTTTGTTATTCATCTATTTAATATAATATCATAATAAAGCTTTTAAATTTAACGCAAAAAAAATTACATTCATTTGTTTATGCGGCCATTTTGAATTCATGTCAGGGCGATATTTTAGGTTATGTTTAATATTCTCATTAATTAATAAGACGTTCATTTTTTGCATCATTTTTAAATACAGACAGTTTAATTTTTAAACATTATGTGGTTTTAAAAATATAAATACACAAAAATGTATATTTTTGCCTTTTTCGGATTTTTTGTATATTCGGTTTAACGTTAATTACTCATTATTTTGGGTAAATGAGTAGAATGACAGCCAAATCGACACTGTTATCCAGGGCCTATCAGAAAGGGAGACAGGAGGGGCTGTTACCCTGAGCATCACAAGACAAAAATATAAGAGATAACAACGCTAAACAAAATTTAAAACAGACAGAAATTAGGACGAGTAGAAAAACCAGGTTTTATTTCTGAAGAGTTTGCAAAATATTAGTTGCCCTGGGCCTCGCATTTTCTCCGAAAGGCCCTGTTGCTAACTAAATATAAAAAAATAATGATATTCATTTTCCAAATTCGAGAATGGTTTTATTAATTTTATTCAAAAATTTGAACAGATTTTCGTGGAGTTTTCGGGATTAATTTTAATGGACCATTTTTCTGTCCATGTTTGGGCTCCAAGGTCTTTTTCAAAAAAGTTTCCATCAACCTCTTTTATGTGTATTTGTTCAAAAGCGAAATGAAATCAGGGAATTCTTTATAACACTAACCAAAGGGGTATGTGAGAGGAGGAGACCCATTACCTCCGCATATTTTATAAAAAAAATATTGATGTAGATAGTGTGGTGCGATGGAATTACTTAATTTAATCACATCTATCCTTTGTTAAATAAATATTTATAAAGCAAATAATATAAATTTCAATCCAAATGTAATAATATTAAAATGAGTCAGTGTCATGGTTTGACACTGGGGTAAAGAGTGTGAATGACGCTTTAGAATATTTATGTTATGCCATCCATCCATCGTAGTCAACAGGAGCGCGCCGTCCATATGGCCAGATTGTGCGACGCACACAGGCACTGGAAAGTAAACAACGGTTGGGTAGAAAGAAACTATTATGGATCCACTTCCGTTATTACACCGATTTGAAGGTGCAGAATTGTTTCAACATGTGAAGAGTACATACTTCTACATCCTTCTTCTCAAACTTACGCTTGAAACAATGAGATGAAAAGATGGTGATCCGAATTAGCTGTCTGAAAATGTATTTATTCTTTTTTGATCTACTATCATGTTATCTAAGATCAGGCTATTGCCACCTCCATGTCAGTGGATTCTATACAGTCTTCTTTTTTAGGGGTAGTCGCATGATTCTCTTCTCTTATACACTTGCCCATATCCCAGTTTGTCTCTATGTATCCACCCCAAACTGTCATCTATAGGATATGCACCTCTTCAATTACGTGTATCTCTGATTCAATTGCTTCAAGATTATTGGAGTGGAATTTTAGGCGCCTTTTGTCCTCCCCGAACTGTCGTGTCAAGTTTAGGTTGAATGTTGTGGTAGACATAAATCAAACTGTCATCAGTTATCAAATTATCCAGAAATCGTCTTCAATAGAGGTCAAGCTACGGCTCTCGACTTCGAACATCGTTCGTTTCTTTTACTATCAATCACGGTCTAAACAAGAAGTACCTGTTAAACGAGTTCAGTCGAACAATCGAAGAAGTTTTCGGCCTAATCAATTGTCGCCGGACAACGTGTTGGCAAGCGCGGCCGATTGTCAATGAGGCGTACGTCGGCGCCCCCGTGGATCGAGTCCGGGGGGCGAGGCCCCTCGGGCCAGGGCCTCGCCGTAATTGGCAGGGCAGACGGCTCGGCGATACATCATCGCCGCTGTCATACTCGGATCACGTTAAACATGAATTATTTCACATTTTTATATAACAAGACCGTTAAGGCTTCCCCAGATACCGGCTTGATTTATGGCGTCGACCGGCTGGAGCGGCCCATGAAAATTCTCGATGATTCTTCATTTCACATTGTTGACGGTGCATCTTTGGCGTACTCAACAGTGTGTTTATTTTTTTTGCAAAATTGCATGTGAACATTATTTACACATCAATCAGCGATAATGAATGCTCATATTAGGCGTGGCTCCATAACTCTTTTGGGCAATTCTTAAATGATAAACAATTTAAAATCGCAGTATTTAAACAATTTCATAGAATGGCTTTGAAGAAAATGTTTGAGAGCCATTGTTCGCCAACGCATTGTATAGACATAACCATATATGGGGTGGTATATGGATATTTTTTGCAACATTCGATCAGTCGCTATGCGCCTTGCATATTTCTTAAATAATTGATTAATCTCTATTTACGATAGACAATAATAAAATAAGTTCAAACTAGTACACTACAAACAACGAGCATGAATATACTAGAAGAATAATCAAGATCTTCTACATACAGAAAGACTAAGTACTTCTATATATCGCGAAGCGCCGCAAAATAAAATATTTCTGATACATAGTTCGTGTTTGGAAATACCACCTTCTTCAAGTAATATAAAATATTAGATTGTAGAGAAACTAGGCTGGTCTTTGAGTAGAATAACAAATTTAATTCCCCGAGAAAAGGAAGACAAAACATGTAAACGCCTACTTCGGAACAGGGGCCTTAAGTCCACGCAGAAGCAATTATGAAGCATATCATAAATAACTATTTTTAGTCTTAGAATAATCCATTTAATGAAAAAAGTAAAGATGTTGATGTAGATTTCATCAATATCTTAACTTGAAATGCTTGGAGTCTATTTTGTATTATAAAAAACCCCTTCGGACGACGAAATTTGTTTTCTATCTGCCGTGACGGATCGGTTAGGAAGAACAAGATGATTTGCCACGTAACCTGTTATCGTTTATTAAATATGATCGATTTTAATTATAATTTTTCGATTGTTCACAATTAATATTTATTTCTTCTCGTTTTAACTTTATTTTATCATACACGATTCATTTATTGTGTTTAGGTACAACCAGGGACGGCTCCTCCGTATACACTGGGGGGTTGCAGCACCCCCAAGCATATTGAGAAAAACACATTTTTATATATTAATATATATGTGTCTATTTACTATATATTATGTTCATGAAAACATAAATTAAATTTATGTTTAATGCCGCGTGATGCAAGAGCGCTATCTGCTCCTGATCGTTACCAGCGTCGTGCATTGGATGGATGGGGGGCGGAAGCGGGGTGGGGAGATCCCGCGCTGTCCATTCTGAGTCATTATTGAAATATATTATTTTTCATTTTTAAACTTCTGCAGCATCTCCAAATATTTAGAGCCGCCACTAGGTACAACACAATACAAAATGGTCCTTTTTGGATCATTTCAGTAAAGAATTTTTGCTTGCTTCTAATTATAGTCCTGAGAAAAGTCATGGCGTCCAATATTCCGTTATTTTTGTCTTAAAGATGTATTCTTCAACCTCATATCATCTCCTTTTGACTTTATCTTCTAGATCTTAAACTATCATTCAAGTCCCTAATCTTCTTAACTGATTTGTTTACCATTCAGATACTACAATAAAGATCAATTATTCTTTCCGTAATTTTAATAGTATTATCTTACCCTTGTCAAAGAAATAGCGTACATAAAAGAAAATAAACCCGATTAATTTAATCTTCATTATATTTGCTACCACTGCTATCTTCTTTTTTTGACATCTCGAATCAAGAAAACGCTTCCGATGCTTCTTGATCTTATTTAGCATGACAATGTCCGTTGTGACACCTGCCGATCTTTAATCCCACGAGAATTAAATATTATGATTAATTCCTACACATTGCTAATACCCTCATTAGTCATGACTTTGCTTTAACGTGGATAATTTTGAGTCCATTTAATTCCACATTTATTCAAGGAGGAAACGAAATAACCAAACGATTTTTAAACCGCATTGTCAACACATGTCAACAGAGCTGAGATTAATAACAATGTCATGTGTTATTAATCTATGATCTATCCCCATCCATCAGGACTCCACCCCTGTCATGCTATGACACGGTGCGCCATATATGGCGCGATCGTAAAGCGCGTCACATTCCATCAACATCGAAACAAAAGTGTCGAGGGCACTTTGTTATTTGTAATGTTACGATTGGTATCCGAGAGGCTCACAGAGCCGCACCCCTACCTCGGGTTTGTCAACAACCACCCAGTATCGGCAATATTTACATTCTACACGGTGTCCTTGATTATCCATGAATTTCATTGAGACCTTCTTCAATGAACTGTGTGGGAAAATAAGAATTTCACATGTCCAGAGCGCGGTGCGGACATACATACGTCTTCATTGAAGTGGAGGCCGCAAAAATGTTGAAATTCTCACAGTCGCTTCTGTGGCGCGGTTACAAGTTTTTTTTCTACTACATGTCCGAGTTATATAATTGAATCGTTTGTTACGAAAAGGGCACAAGTGCGTTGAACTAAGCATCTCAGCAATTCTTATAAAATACATATATTGTCTAATCCAGGGACGGGGAATCAACCTGTAAGCAGAATACGACCGTCTATTTTGTAGTCTTCATATATTTCAAAGGAAATATAATTTTAGTTTTAAAGAAATAATCTATCTAGATCAGTGATTCAGTGAGCCACGTATTATTGCGAGTCTATATTCTTCTCAAAAACGAAGACTTCGAAATGAAGACATACTTTGAATCACAAATAATGATGATCAGTCGACCCTCCTATAGCGCTGAGATAGAGATCGTTAAAGAGAAGTATAGAAACCTGTCCTATAGAAGACGAGGCAACCATACAATATTTGGGATTAGTTTTTACGCCAATGCGCAGCGCAACACAGCGTTTAGCAACCCCCCACCCCGTTGCCTACCCGCATCCATCCATTACACGATGTTAGTAGTGCTGACGAATAAACAGCGTTCTTGCTCCACACCACGCGGCGTAACACTAAATATACATTTTTATATGCATAGTACATAATCAATAAACACTCTCTGGTTACCGGAAAGTTTCTTAGAGCACCTGTCCTCACATTCACGAAAAAAAAGCACACGCGGACGAGATCGATGGTAGTGAGGTGGCGCCCATAATGGAAACTCGCACAGTACAAGGGGGTTATGTACTGCGCCAACCAACAGCTTGAAGAATTGCTTTGCAAGTAAATTGACCTTCTTTTCTCGAGGTTTACATACCCCAGGCAGCCCTGTACCCATGTGCTAGGGTATACACTTTGGTAGAATCCAAACTCCCTCATGTAGAGATATCTAAGAAATTTCTTCTGTATCTTATTTAATCTGAGGAAATTCGAGGTGTCGTATAATGGAACCTGATACAAGCAAGCTCCGAACCAATGCATCGTATAGCACTCGTATGACTAAGGTGCTACGTATGTGATGAGAATTTCTCAATACGAAGCCCAACATTCTCGATGATCTCATACACACGTCCGATACATGTAAGCTAAATTGTAACTTAGAATCAAACAAAATATCCAGATCTTTAACAGACGATTGCTTAGAAATAGTAACGTTCCCAAGTCTGTATATATATTAATATATGAAAATAATTTTCTTGGGGGTGCTACAGCACCCCAGTGTACTTGGATGAGCCGCCCCTTATAAAATATATAAGAAATTTGTAATTTGACCTACAAAAATTATAAAACTATAGAAGGGACAAGATAGCGCCTTGATTAAATTTTGATCATTATATGAAATAGTTATAGATTTTTTTAAACTAAATAATAGTTTCTATTTTCTACGCTTCTTTCAGTTAATCTTTAATAATATGATTTATATAGGTTTAATATTTGTCTTTTTTATTTTAAGTTTGCTTCAATTCCTATGCCCCCTCGATGGAGCAGAGGACGTCAACAGTACTTCTCCAGCGCGATCAAATTGGACTTAGGAGAGGCTGTACTTCACCAATCAGTATCGTATATCTTCAAATCTGTTTGATTCGACCACCGGTGTGCCACTAAAGGCTTTCAGGTGGCAATTTCAATGTAGTTCAACTATAGGTCGTTTGTTTTGTTGCCGTCTCCTTCTAACATATTCCGTCTCGATCACTCCAATCTTTTAATACGAAAGCACCCCTATCCCATCGGATCGAAGCAAAATCCACATAGATATCAGCGCGGCATTGCCGATTCTTAAGATCTTGCGAAATAATCATACTTTATGGCCGCGCCGCATGCGTCCTATGCAAAATATGCACAATGCGCTAATTTATGTGGTGCACATCACATTATACCCGTTGAAAATCATGTGAATAAACGATAATTAACATTTAATGGGGCCACTGCGGTCGTTTCGCATGCGAGTGCGCGCTTTTCAATTGAAAATCGCGGAGAAATACGATATCGCATCGATGGTCAGCAGGAGCCCTCGATGACAACTTAATGCAAATGTTAATGCGCGGATAACGCATTGGCCCGTATGCAAATTCTAATGTGCGTTTATCGCGACCTGCGGAGTTATGGCCGGGGACGCCGCGAGACGCCATAAGACACCAACAATGTGAGGTATGGCCGCGCGATGGCCGTTTGTCATCCGGCCACTGCGCGGCCATACTTCGACGCGCATTCTTCAGCCGGCAATGCAGATAATGTCTTCTTGCCCTGTAAGCGTTTTGTTAATGCCGTTAAATGATTGCCGCCTTAATGCCGCCATTCATCACGCGGAATCGGTCCGGATTCATAAATTTCGCTTTCTATCCGCAAGTGTTTAGCTCCCAGGGCTATATGGCGTACGAGGATAGGGTTGTATGCTGTAAGTGATAATAATTCACATTAAATTATGTTAAATCATCAACTCATACCATATTTATAACCATAATATATGTACTGAATAGAATATTGAAAATGATGCATCTTAGAATTGAATTAAAGTGGTTTTCAACTTCGACCATATTTCATAAACGTTTTTTTTATCTTAAAAAACCGTAATCAGTTGGAGCAAATTATGGCAAATAATATGCACACATTTCTTCAATCATCCTCGTCATCTTTAGAGTGTTCAACTGGGTCCAAAATCTATTAAATCTGACCGTACTGTGGACCTATTAGATGTGAGCTTCTGTGATAATTCTTAAAGACGTGTCTTGAATGAATCTTCTATAATTCTAAAGCCTTCTAAAAATTTAAAGATCCCTCAATTTAAGGCTTTGGAGAAATGTTAGGTGGCTACAGTCATTTCTACTTCTAGCCACTTGTACGAGAAGTCAAATAATTCCGTCTCCAAAATCTGTCTCCGAACTCTTCGATACTACACGTCAAGAATACAACCGCCCTTGAACTTCTTCATCAGGAAGATCGGATACTTTGGACACGTGGGACAAAGTATCGCCTTCTGCAGAACTCCATGGAGGGAAAGGTAGAGGGTAAAGAAGGAAAAGAGAAAAAAATATGGGCATGTAGATCGCCTACGTCCGAAAACGGACGAGGCATCTGATGAAGATGATATTTAGTACAATCTTCCATGGTTGTCTAAAATGATGAGCACATCATTGTTTGAGTTTAATCTCAAATTTAACATTCTTCATAATTTTTCTTCATCGATGTGACAAATGTCCACTGCAAGTAATTAGTCTATTTGTGGTGAGCCTTATAAGTAGAATCAAATATCAGTATTTTTTCTCCTCTTCCCTTCATGACAGTCACTTGAGATCGGGTGCTTTACTGTTGCCTCTCAGATTGTTACCATTCTCAAGATCTTGCACATTGACGTCTTCCACGGTTGCGTTAAGTACTAACCAACTTGACGAACTTTGGATAATGGTTTTAGCGACCTTGCTGATGATAAAGCTTTAATAATAAACATCTGATGGATCTTTGTTTATTTTGGGATTCAACATCTTAAATTTTACAATAAAAACATAGTATTAATTAATATACTACAAAAAATACCTTAGTATTTGTAAGAAAATTTGGATCATTTGGATTTTTCATTACAACATTTGTTTCGCAAGAATACGCAAAATTAAGCCTAGAATTAGTAGACAAAAAGTTCGTGTACTAAGTTTATTAGAATAATCAATCATAATTGTCCTATTCAATACTTTTATAAGCCTTACCAATATTTATTTATTAATTATAGAATATATATTTAATAATAAATGTTAATAAAATGGCAACCCAGACTCCGCCACTGGTGCAGAATGCGTATGGCGCGTGAATTCGCACTACATCAAAGCGAGAGCGACATTTTTTTCTCGGGACAGAATCCCATGATGGCGTTGGTAACTCAATCGGATGTGACGTCGCATTGAAATTCAAAAGAAGGTGCCGCGTCACAAAAGAAAGGCTTCATAAAGCATCTGCGTCGCGTCGTCCATTAGTATGTCGTCCTTCTCGAGGAGCTAATAAAACAACTCGAGAGCGACTGCGACAACCTCGAGAATGTGTACCGGGAAACACTGACAATTTCGTCCAGATTCGCTATGCATATTAATTGAAAATAAACGCTTCATCGATATTTAATAAGCCATCTAATAGACGAGCCGATGGTAAAGCTTCAATCGACGGTGGTCCGCGTGGCTGCTTCCTAATGAGGAGCAGCCCCCTATCAATTTTCATTAGGGCCTTGGCGGCTCTGACTTTGTCAACGTTTTGACGTACCACCGGCCAGCTGACTCTGATTACCATTGCATTTTTCAGGACCTCATATGGACAGACCTCACGTGCATCGGTTTTTCTTTACAGAACTTTATTAGCGCACCGATGTACGCTGTTATAACCACATTGAATATCTCGCGGACACGCCATAATAGGAACATCAACGACGTTTGATTTCAATCTAGTTAGATACCTCACATATTTACTGTATTCTCATGAAAATTAATAATATTACAGTGTAATATACTTTTTTAAAATGAAGTATCTCAGATGACGAGAGATAGAAGAAAGCTAGACTAATTAATTAGAGTTTGACAATTTGAAAGGTATTGCTTTATGTTATAAAACCAATCAGAATTATAACATGACGATAAAAAAGAAAAATTTTGAAGAGTAATTCTTCAACACGATAATATTCAACTTTATCAGCAATAAAAACATTCAACAAAATTCCGATCTCATTCAGGAAGTTTTACCACCCCCTTCTTAGAAGAAACAAGAAATTTAGAGATACGAACAGTGCTTAAAAACATTATTTTTCTTTAAATAAACAAGAATTTTATAAATCAACAATATGTACTCATCTTGGTAGATCGCAGAGGGTCAGAGATCACAATATAAACTAATTTTTCTTTCCTTTTAAACTTTCGTGAATAAGATCATCGAGTCAGATTCAACAAAAGAATTGTGAATGCAAAGGATTTAACCCAGTTGTTCTTAAACTGGGTTCGGTCGAACCCCAGGGGTACGGTGAGTCAGTCTCACGGGTTCGGTAGAGGTCAAAACACACACCGAAGATTCGGTGAACGCGTATATGAAACTGGTGGGGTTCATTACCTCCAACAAGGTTAAGAACCACTGATTTAACCAGTCATACGCCGTAGACGCCTTGAGGCGTAAAACTGTCTCACATGTCGCATTTTTAAAATAACATATAAATAAATTTCAAGTAAAAATATCCCAGTTTGATATTTTTTTAAGCAAACCACAAAAAATATTAGTCCATATTTCAGACCAAATGTATTTAGTTTTTTTTTTATATTCTCAAGAATTTGTATATAAGGGAATTAATTTTCGTGCTCAACCCATCGTGATACCGCTTGTTCCCGAGAAAAATCCAGATGAAGGTCGTTTATATTAGGACCCGAAAGAAATCGCGCATTTTTTATGAATGTGTAAGTTACGTTTATTTATTATATTTCTTTTATTTATTATTATAAAAATAAATCCATTATTTTAGGCATCTATTTCCCATATTCTGTGTAGTTTTTCAATTCCTTTTTTGAAAAAACTTTCGGGTTTTGATTCTAAATACTCGTTCAACTAGTTTTTGACTTCAGTTATATTTTGAAAACGTTTTTCTCTTAAAGTGTGCTCCACGGACCTGAAGAGAAAGTAATCGAAAGGATGAAGATCGGGGGGATATGAAGGATATGGCAGAACCACCCAGTTCCAACTTCTGATTTTTTCTTGGGTCATTTTTGCTTCATATATTTGCCATTATCGTGGTGAAGAATTATTCCCTTTCTGTAAAAAAAAAATGTTATTTTTCAATATCTTGAATCTTTCCAATTGTTGACGGTAAACATCTGCAAAAATTGTTTCACCCGGTTTTAATAATTCGTAATGAATTATTCCTATAACATCCCACCAAATACACAAAATAAACTTTTTAGAGTGTTAAATCAGGCTTAGGGGTCGGAAAGGGAGTTTGATTCGAAGAAAACCATTGCCTTTTTCGATTTATGTTATCACAAAAGACCCATTTTTAATATCCAATTACAATTTGGTGTAAAAAGGGTCGAATTTTTGTATTTCTCCGCTCTTCTTTTTATCTTCGAATAGTTAAAATTCTAGTCTATTTCACGGATGCATTGTAATATAACTGTACAGAGGACTTTGGATATTAGAGTCTCTGCAATTATTCCTCAATGGTTAATCGAGGATCCGACTTTACCAGGGATCTCAATATGTCATCATCACATTGAGAAGGTCGTCCATATTCAGGTGCTTCCTTTAGATTTCTCTATTCCAATTTGAACTTTTTAAACCTAAATTAACATCTACGTGATCAGCTTTTCACCGACAAATTAAATTGATTTAATAACTTAGCTGCATTCAAGCCCTGGTCGAAAAAAAATAGCATGCAATATCTGATATCCAATATTTTACCCTTAACAATAATATAAATTTTATTACTAATAATCAATGCTAAACTTATGCTAAAAAAAATCCTATTTAAATTCATAATTGTAAATCGGTTTTAATATATAATCATTTAAAAAGTAATACGGAGTAGCTTAAAATAATAGAGCATGTTTATGTAAATTATGCAATATTTTCGTACTTTTTTAAAATTTATTGCGAATTATTTTAAGTGTCCACCATTTTTTAATTAATTAATTATATGTGTGTTGCTCTACGTGCACGTTTAGATAATTAGTGCAAATAAAAATAATTAATTGGCACTTATTCCATGTGGACAAGAGAAAACGCGGATACCAAAGGTTTCACTGGAGATCTTTTAATACGGATCGCGTTTCTTCTTTGCTTTTTTTTATTGTCAATCGGCAATCATTGCTACTGCTACTTGTTGTGAGCATTCATTAACCATGTCACTTGGTTCCCGCAAAGGACAAAAACCGCTTTACAACACAATTGACACGCCCCCGGACATCAATCTCTAAGATATAAATCTTTTTGCTCTTCCATTTAGGGTTAATTATTTTTTGCGTCATACCGCGAGGTACCGCGTTTATTTGGCACCAATTAGCCATCGACATATAAAGCATCGCAGGTACAGGGACCGCATGTCAAAAATCAGAGCGGCGTGATAGACGGCGTTGACAATTAGACGTCCATGTTTCATATTTCATACGGTCTCTCCCGGATAATGAGGTCCATTGCGGACAGACGTATAAATGGCGCGTGGTGCAAAATAAGCTCCGCGGAGGATAGACTGCCACTGACAACGAAAACAAAGGGAACACGCTTTCCATAACGTTAAGGGTTTAAGGTCGTAGTTGTCACATTCTTCGCGGCACCTTATTAACAGTGTGTCAGGTGAAGAGGAGGTGGTCTCATAACAATGGGGAGCGGTAAATGAGCCTCGGCCCTCCGCCGCTGAAGGCGCCAGCTGCTTCGTGATGATCGCTATCACAGATTTTTAATATTATAATACATATCAAATCCTTTGAAAAAAACGATTTTAATTTAGCGATAATAGCACATTTTTTTTTTAAATTTAATAAATAATTTTCTGTTACACGGTCGATTAGTTACAGTATGGAAATCCGTATAAAATATAATGTAGTGCGTATAAAAATATGAGAAAATACTACGAGTGCTATCGCAACTGAACCATAGCTTTTATAATATAAATAGCTACAGAATTGTTTTTATTTTTTTTTCTCTTTTGTAATTCCCACGATCTGCTTTTAAATATCTATTTTGTTTTTTAATATAACTTAATTTACATTTTTTTTATTAAGCATGTAGACCTCAACTTTGGTTTTATTTTTCAGGTCATAAAAAAATATATCTATATAAATAATTTAAGGACGACTCTCAACATTTTATAACTAAGTAATACAGTGGTTCCTAACCTTGTTGGAGGTACTAAACCCCACCAGTTTCATATGCGCGTTCACCGAACCCTTAATTGGAAGAGTTATCATTTTTCATAATATCGTACAATAAGTTGGGTGTGTGTTTTGACCTCCGCCGAACCCGGGAGACTGACTCACCGAACCCCTGGGGTTCGATCGAACCCAGGTTAAGAACCACTAATCTAAAGAGACGAGAGTCGAATGGTGCTAGGTCCGATAAATAAAATTTCTCAGTTTAATCCAGTTTAAATAAAACTGCAAGAGCATCCACATTTCTGGCCTAATTCATCTAAAGATGGAATAGTATCTGAATTAATCGGAGATTTTAATTTGTTTTCATCAAAATATGGCCGACGTCCACTTCTAGGAGGTTCCCTAAGGCTTTTATTGCCCGATTTGAACTATATACATCAGAATTGACATCTATAAACTTTCAAAAATTCTCCATAAATTTTATTAATGGCTTCTGTAGCCCTTCTGATAGCATATAGTCAGTCCTTCGTCAAAAAAAAATAGACCATCCAAAAAAATGGAATCTAATTGTCACATTGTGTCTTGATACTCGTATCCCTGGCGTATCTTGACATATTGATAGCTTTTACCATTGGCTGTAGAAAAAGATTCATGGGTTTTTTTCGTGTGCTCGAAAACTTTTTGATTTTTGGAAAAAATCTAAAATATGAACAAAAAACAATTAAATAAAGCTTTAGCTTTCGTATTCGCCGAACATAAAACCTTGCGGGTATTTAATTTTTCCAAAGATTAAAAAACCGTCTAAAGAACAAAGTTTCTTATGTATTAAGGGGACCGCAAAACAATGGTTATCTTATATTCCATATAAGTCTTTATCATTTTATAATTAATAATATATTATATATTTATTGTCGCAATCGGACATAACGTCACATCATTCCCTATATAGGGCCTATAGCATAATTTAGTAATTAGCTATTATTAAACGGTGCAACACGTGACAACGGGAGATATTGCATCGTGTAAACACAAGTATATATAATGGCTCCCGTTGTGACTGTAATTCTCTTCATTCGAACTCTCGCGATAATAATTTAAATAAATAACTATGATAAACATTCCGTGTTTAAAGGAACGTTCCAATCATGGTCCAGCGAACAGCATCACATTCATCCTCTATTTGCCATATCTATTTCATCTTTTAGATCTAGTCGATGGAAAAAAATTGACAAAAATTACTATAAAAATATATAAATTTAGGAAAAAAACGCGAAACGTGAAAATGATGTTTGAACGAACGATTTGTCATAGAGTGCATGGCTCCTGATTTTGTTAACTGCTGTAATTACGTTTTGCAATGAACGATGCAGGCGATCACCAAGATTTTTGCAACTAAATGTTGGCGATGAATCACACAATGCACTGCTAATATATTTAGCACCGACTTTTTCAATAAAGAAATAACGGCACGATAGCACCCTACCGTAGCTGGAGCACCATCAGTAGCAACTGACAGGATTACCCCCCTAGCTTCCTCCAGGGCCCCCCGGGGGGCCAGGTGAACCACTTTGGGAACCTTTAATATAGACGCATCATTTTAATTTATATTCTTCGATTCAAAGTTTCGAAACCAAAATTGACACTGTCCGGCGCCTGTGTGCAGAACATTAATTTGGAGCAGTTGAAAAAGAATTAGGAAATTTGTTCGATTTTAAGAATTGAAAGAATTAATAGCTAATATTTTCCAAATTTTTAATAAAAAATAAGTATCGCTCAAAAATTAACGTTAAACAAGAAAGGAGGGTCGCCATATCCAATTTTATTCCGAGATTTGAGAAGTTGTGTAGTGAACAACAAACCCATCCATCCCATTAATAATTTTAATAATGTCAATCATTATTCGATGTTCAGTAGTTTGTTGGGGAATTTAAAATTCGTGTTTAATTTATTTTTAAACTAACCTTCCCACATTAAAGTGCACTTCAACTGCGTATCGAACCCTTATTTATTAAATTTGCACCGTACAGCCACTGCAGCAAGACGGGTGGTTTGTCCAGTCTCAATATGGATATTACCCCAAACAGTTGAAATTACATATTTTAGATTATCCCAAGGAAAATAGTATCGTTTTAATTTTTTAACATTGTTGAGTAATCGCTTTTAAAACAGTGGATTTTCCGAATTTCTCAAGAAGATAAAATTAAAAAAAAAAAATCTAATGTATTAAAGGCGTGGAAAAAAATCTGATGTTTAAAGGGCGTAAACTGAAAAGATTAAGAACCCTGTATTATAGAATATATTCGTTATCTCCGATATGAGTATTAAAAATAATACATAAAAAATATTAGAGGGACCGAAAAGAAATCAAAATTTTTTGCCAACGTAAAGACGGTCTGAAGACAGTCTGATGGCAGTCTGAAGTCTGAACAGTCTGAAGTCAGTGCAGAAGCGTTAAGACAGTCTGAAGGCGGTCTGAAGTCGGTGCAAACCGGTCGAGGCAGAGTCTGAAGACAGTCACGAAATTTAATCTGAGAGAACTGGTCTAAAGACGGTCAGACGGTCTGAAGACAGTCTGAAAGACGATCTGAAGGTCAAAATTAAAAAAAAAAATCTAATGTATTAAAGGGGAGCCGCGGAAAAAAAAATCTGATGTTTTGAGGGTATGGCCGAAAAGATGGGAAGAATAAATATTATAAATTATCATTGACCTTTATTGTCCGCAATTGCGAAAAAAAATAAAAACAAAAATATTCGCTTCTGTTGATGAACGCGATGTTTTTTTCTCGCTCACATCCAGTACGATGTGCCAAGTGCGAGTGAAACTTGCTGCTTTTATATTCAGGTATTGTGTTATTTAGAATTTATTCAATGTCATCAATAAATTCTATGAAAATATTCTAATTATTCTAAAGAATATTGTTCCATAAAAGCTTATTTATTATATTATACTAAAAAACACTAAAAGCTCTTCTAATTATAATTTAAAGAATATTTTATTTGTCGAATACGGTTAGAAAACTATTGTTCGTTCGAAACCGTGCAATTGACACTTGCCGCGAAAACTCCGCGGTCGGTAGTCGGCGGCGTGTCTTCAGTCTACGACGGGACATCGCCAAGTGTGCTTGCCATTTACGCGTCATATTGATTAGTTAACAAATCCAACATATCGACCAAATTATGATGCATATCATGAATAATTATTTTTGTTGTTAGAATAATCCATTTTTTTTTCTAGTCTAAATATTCATGAATAATTCATCATCTATTATCTTAGGAGGATTGATTAACAATAAAATGTATTGCACAAGAATATTGTTAAACAATAGATATACACAAAAAAAACTTACAGGAAAGCTTACTTCGTCGTGTGTGGACATAAACTGAACTCAGACAACGTTTCATAAAATGCGCGATTTCTTCCTGGTCCCTTTATTATATATAAGAAGCATATAATGATTAAACTCCGTAACAAAAAATGCGTTTCATAAGTGCATGGAAGATTGGAAAAAGCGTGTGTAATGTATCCGAAGGAGACTTCGAGGGGGAATAAAATAATTATTTTTTCTATAAAAAAATCTTCATATGTTATGCTGTCTTGTTAAATACCACTAATCTATATGTCCATATATGGATTTGCATTAGCAACAAGACGCTGTCTGCGCCACTGCTTTATAAATTAAATATATATGATATTATCGTCTAGCCGTTTCTGCAGCCGCGATAAAAGCTCCCCGCAGGGACCAGCTACAAGAGTGTCGCTGTTATTTTTCACGGCAGAGAATATCTAATCAGCCGTGACAACAATGGACCTCTATTCGTTATGGCGAACCGCCTCTGCCGTCCGCTACTAATGAGTCGCCACCTGTGAGCCTCGTTCCATACAAGTCCATATATTAATGCCCGGGTACACCTTCCGGGATTAGATTGGATAACCAATTTTTCAGATCTAGTTCTGTTAATAAAAGCGCGGCACTACCTCTTCGGGATAACGACGGACGCATTAAACTTTTAAATCGGACTAGTTCCATTGCCGACTGGTGTTATTCGTCCGTATAAATTTTCCCCTTTTTTTCGTACGCCTTTCAGACCGTTGTTATGACGACTGTGCATTGGGTTAAGTCGTGTGTGGCAAGAAGCTCGGCACGACAAGCACCACCTTTATAATTGGCAGTTACATACTTCTAGGAGGTCTTCCAACCCACAAGATACCTCTAATATAATGTCTATTTACCTTATATGTCCGTCTTCCTTTTATAAGTAACGGAAAAAGTTTTACACGGTTACATCTCGTGTCGAATAATGATTCACTCGAGTGAAATTCGGATAATCAAACATGTAGGCCGATAATAACAGATTGTCCGGCGCCGATATACGAGCGATAAATTACACGTCGTGGTTTTTATTGCTTTTATAACACGTGTGTATGTTCGAGTCGATTTTTAATATTGTGCAAATTTTTATTTTCAGATGGCGCTTCCGACGGCTCGCGAAGAATTAATCTGAGTTGCATTTTGGGCCTTGGCGGTTTAGTGGGTTTTGTTTGCATTATGAAGTATCTACTGGCCTGCTAAGTCCCAAATTACACTTAGAATCCTCAACATCCGAAGAAAATCCTTATACGGCCGACGAGCCGTCGAGATCGCTGTCGCTTTGCCCTTTTCCGCGACGATAAATAGAATGTCGAGCATTGTTAATTCCGCAACGGCGCGAAAATATGCGAAAATATATGTCCCCGCTAACAATGTTCTAGTAATTTATGTTCCCGCTAAGGAAAAACTGGATTGCGCAAATCGCAGCTTTTTCAAAATATTGCAATTGTTTAAGTAAATGATAATTTTGAGAGGAGTGTTGCCGCGGAGTTGGGGTTTCTAAGCGGCATATGCCTCGGTACATTGTCACATGCAATGCCCTTGGAAATCCCAAAAATGTGGGCAACCATACAACATTTTTTTTGAATATTATTACTTATGCTCTTTTTTACCCGATGTATTAATATATATATTTTTTTTTGTTCCTTTATAATAGCGTTTAGCGGCACTCAGAACGTTTTTATAAACCATTTTTGGACAATTCCGTGATCAATAATAAATCTATACGCCTATTTAACCGTTTAGACGCCACGGCGTGCAGGCACGCGAAACCGGCTAACCAACAGCGCCACGGAAAACGCTACTACGAATTTATTTATGAATAAATATAATATTTCTAAATGAGAATTAATGCAGAGACATCATTTGAAGGCAATGTGATTGTTAGAATGTCAATATGTATAGCCGTTTCATTTTATTTGAAGTTTATACGGCGTACGGTAAAAATCCATATAATTGGCTTGGCGATTAAAGGGTTAAGAAATATAATTACAGTCAAACCTGTTTTTGTGAGGTGGATATAATTTTTTTTTTCCTAAATATACATTCAAAAAATTTCAAAAACATAAAAAAACAGGCGTGATATTTTTCTAGCATAGCATATCACGAAATAACTATTTTTATACTTAGAATAATCAAATTTCAAATAAAATGTCAAGATATTGGTGATGAATTCACCTTGATTTTACATGATTGGGGTCTCTGATAGACCCCCTTCGAACGAAGCAGTTATTTTCGTGTGACGGATGGATTAAAATCCATTTTTGGACTATTTCGTGATCAATGAAAAATCTATATACACATCCAAGAAATCTAAGTACAGTCAAACATGTTTTTGTGCGGTGAATAGGGACCGTATAATAAATATATAGAAAATTATATTTAAATAGCAAAAATAATAAATCCTACGCATATACAGTTAGTCTCTCTCTAACGAAGAAAATTTGGGCACGTTATAGAAACCAAAGGCACTCATACAAAATTTGGAAAGAGGGCTTTTAATCGAAATGAACGAGATCAATACAGCCAAACCTGTTTTTGTGCGGTGGGTAGGGACCGCTTACAATATAACGCATAAAAAATCTATAAAGTATATATTTCGAAACCCATTTAAATAAATTAAGCAGTGCGATAGAGACCGCATAAAAAAAATATAGAAAATTATATCTAAACAGAATAAATAATAAATTTACTGCTTTTTGATTAATCTTTAAAAAAAAATCATAAATTTTCGCTTTGAAATTAATCTTTTCTTATTGATCTAAGGATATACAGTCAACCCTCCTATAGCGTTCACTTCTATAGCGTTTGCGGCGGTTTTTTGTATAGCGTTCCCTCGGCAGGAGCGTCATTGAAAATATAAAAATATAAAAATGGGTGAAATGTTTGATTTGCTTCAAATCGCAAAGAAAGTTAAAAAAAACCTAACCCCAAATTTTGTATGGGTGCCTAACTTTCTAAAGCGTTTTTTTTCTATAGCGTGGTCCCTATCTGAACGTTATAAGTAAGGGTTGACTGTATTAGCATTTTGAAGGACGGTAATTAACAAATGTGGAAGAAATAAAGCTCTTTTTAAATAAAAATCACAATAGTTTTATACGAATTATCAAATATAAATTGGTTAAATGATTTAATGCTCATTACTCAGCATTTCAATCTACTGAATAGACAATTTAAGGCAATGGATCAATTGTATTAATGGTGTTTGCAAGTATTCAAATATTTATGACGAATCTTAACATGTTCACTAAAGATTTGTAAATGATAATCCCATAGACTTGACCGACGAGCTAGTATTAAAAAAAATAAACAACAGTTAAGCCCAGTTCTCAAAAAGGTTCACCATCACTGTAGTCCAATACATATGTAATTTAATTGGCTGACGCAATACTTATGTAAAGGGATGATAAAATACATTTGGACTTTATTTTTAATTTATTTATGTTATATTTCATTTAAAAATGTTTTTTGGCATTGAAAAAAAACGAAAAAATAAATTTTAAAAAAACATGAAGGAATAAAACTAAAAATTTGAATTATTTATGTAATATTTTTTTTGTTTCAATATCCTCATCTATGGGAATGCGTTTTTTTATTGATTGTTTCGTTTATTTACAGAATAGTACTGAAGTAGATCGTCCTTGATCTGCATTTACGATATCGTCGAACACATCATAAACAAAATTAATAACTTGGAAGGAAAGTATGAAAAACTTTCCAAAATAAAATAATTACAATTCCTCTGAAAATACTTTAGTCATTCATCAATCCCCAATTCCCAAGTATTCGTCAAATTATAACGTGTTACATGTAATATTAAACTGAATAATATTCAGCATCTTCATTTTATAGAAAAAAACATTGGATGTTAATATAACAGATGAAGTTACTGATTCCAGTGAAAATGTTATTCAATCAAGCGCCTCAACACAATGGAATTGAGAAGAATAAAACCATATCCTGAAAATATAGAATTATGCTGAAGTATCTATCGAGTATTGTGTAGTTTTAAATATAATTATAATATTATTTTCGTTTTATTTATTTATTCAGTATAAATTGTAATATATCCCTAATAAATATTAATATATTTCATATAAAAATTTGTTTTCTTTCCTTCTTTTAATTAAAAAAATAAATACCGCACTAATGCCGCGAATAGTTTCGGATGTATGCGTTAATAGACGTAAAACTCTGCACTAGAGTTATACAGGTTTTACACTTCTAATTGGAATATTTCCAAACCAAATTGGACGTTTTCCAAACAAATTGGACATTTTTCAAACCAAATTGGACTTTTCAAACCAAATTGGACATTTTTCAAATCAAATTAGACATTTGCAACCGTAAAATGGACACTTTTACAAATCAAATTGACGCTAAAGATCAAATTAAACAATCGTACATATAATTTACACATTTGGTACATTTTTATTCACATATGTTTGTCTGTATATAAAATATACATTTACAGTAGGATTATTAATGAAAGTCCAATTAAAAGTGTAAAACCTGAATCATTGACTATTCTGTATATATAAGATTTTTTAATATTCTCAGCAATTATGAACCGAATTTTCATCAAAATGTTATTATTTCGTATAGACAGTTTTTTATCAATAAATAATTATGTCGTATTAAATGATAAATTCAATGATTTAAGGGAAAACGACGAATCGGGCCCAAAAATTTACATACAAATAAACACGATATAATATTTATTTCTCGCGTACATTTAAAAAAAAAATGTAACAATAGCATTGATATCGTTGTTTTGCAAGGATTTTGACTTTCTATTTTCGTGTCTAAAAAAAATATACATTAAATAAGAATAAAATATTCTCGGAACAAAAAATTGCGGTGCGTGATTTAAATCCGCCACATATGTATGCACATTTAAATATTTGATAAATTATTTTGCATATCATTTTCTATGAAAATAAATTTAATAATGCCTTACATTTTAAATCTGAATCACATTAATATTACAATGTAAATTTGTGTATCATTGCTCTTTATATTTAAGAAATTCTAATGTAAGAGATGCTTAAAAGTCAGCAGTATCGTCATTAGTGCATTACACAAATCAGCTCAAAAAAAATATTATATTCACAGCTTGGTAAAATTAGAGATGATGATCAACGATGAACGTGAATAAAATGATTCTAAGCTATTTTCCGTGTTATCAGAACTTTTGCATTGACATAATTGAATTTTATTGTTACAACATAGATTCGTATATTTATTAAGTATAATTGCGCACGTACCTCCCATTGTTGTTATTGTGTATCAATTAAATCTATTCAGATACAAAGCTTTTATTATTATTTCAATGAGCCGATAAAAAAATGATCGCATTGTGCAAGTCTAACCTTTGGAAAGGTTTGCGGTTTCCTCCCTCGTCCATTACACTGACCATCTGAATATAACGCCTGCGGCTGTGCAAGAGATTATTAAGAGCCGGAGAAATATAATAAAATGCACTCACTTTTATCTGAATATTGTGATTGTTTTGTCCAAACACTAATCGATCTATGTATGCGGTTTCCATCTTCCTGAACATAACTTGACACTAACAATTCAATAAAAACATAACCAATAACTTGCACTTTGTGATTAGATTGAGTGATCGCCTCTGTGTGTGTGTCAGTACGATTGCTAACAATCGACTACAGAATTGTGTTAATAATATTAAAACGTTTTTTAAATGTTGCCATTTAATTTATAGGATGTGCATAGTCGTCAAGTATTTATTACGTATTTTAGTAAATATGTTATTACAGTTTGATTTGTAAAAAGGTGCATTTGATTTGTAAAAAGGTGCATTTGATTTGTAAAAAGGTGCATTTGATTTGTAAAGGATGCATTTGATTTGAAAAAAGGTGTATTTGACGTGAAAAAATTGTATCTATCAATGATATAATTATCATTCGTTTCGCGAAATATGACAATAATTCATTAAAATTAATGATAAATATATTAGGTGTAGTAAAAAGTCATGTCGTATTTTTAAAGGGTAGTTTTAGAATCAGTTGATTTTAGTCCTTTGACGAGTCAGGACGTGTTATGTTATTGTGTGCTTGTCGAGACAC
Organism: Philopotamus ludificatus; assembly: GCA_022495035.1. Taxonomy (NCBI): domain Eukaryota; kingdom Metazoa; phylum Arthropoda; class Insecta; order Trichoptera; family Philopotamidae; genus Philopotamus; species Philopotamus ludificatus. The sequence goes on from JAGXCT010035169.1 coordinate 23,146, forward strand.
ATATCTGTCTGTGTTCAATACAAAAAAAAATGTTTTACTCGACCCAGTCGCAATAATCGAATTTGTTCCTTCAGAAGACCATTTGCAAAACTGCATACTCTTTCAGTTTCACTCCAAGAAAAACGCAACTATTGCTACAAGAAATATTTGCGATATTTATGGAGACGTATTAGATGTCAGAAAATGTCAACGCTGGTACAAAAAATTCCAATCCGGAAATTTTGACTTAAAAGATGAGCCTCAAAGTGGACGACCCTGTACAGTAAATAAAGCCGTCATAAAATCTGAAATTGAAAAAAACAACTTTAACCCTTTCAATGCGGGGCGCATGACGTACATGCGCATACAAATCGTGTCCAGGGTGCGGCCGCATGTCGTACATGCGCGAGATTCTTTAAAACTTTAACTTGTCGTTACATGTAAACTAGACCGAGTTAAGTGATGGTGTTTGTTTTAAAAATCAGCCAATAAATACAACTATCAATAAATATACAACATATCACAAGAAATTTATAGGAACCATGTAATATGTAAATATGAATAGTAACGATTCAAATCGTGCATGGTGTCTCATTCAAATCTCCGCAGTAGTATCGGTGACGTATCTCAGCTCAGGGGTTGTTAAGGGTGTTCCACGTACATTATGTTCCAAATACACGTGTACGGATGTAATGGTATAAGAAAATTGCATTTCGCATTTTTGATTTTGATTCGCATACCCATTTTTTTCTCACTTAATCTCTGTTTGAGCAATTGATATTTTGTTCGATTTATTATTACGAAAATAAAGCGAATCGAGTTTATTTTTTTAGTTGGGATTGAAGAACATATCCTAATGAACATGTTTGCTTAAATCTCATAGGAAAATGGTATAATATAGCGGTAAACGGTGAATACAAATTTACCTTGCCAAAAAAATAATTTGGTCCTAAACCGCGCCGCACTCAGATGCAGAATCGTGTTTAGACCCGCCGCATTGAAAGGGTTAATCATCAAATACAACGATACAAAGTGGTCCATCACTCAGAAGTGTTTGAAAAAATGGGAAAGATTCGAAAAGAAGGAATTTAGGTCCCCTACGCGTTGACCGACCGTAAAATAACATGCGAACATCTGCAAGCGCAAGAGCTTACAACATCATTTCTTCGCAATGTAATCACCGTAGATCAGAAGTGGGTGTTGTACTCGAATATGAAGAGAAAAAAAACAATTGCTTGAACATAAACAACAGCCGATTCACACCCCTAGAGCAGAATTGCACCCGAAAAACTTTTGCTTTGCGTTTGGTGGGATTCTAAAGGAATCATTTCCACGAAGTTTTAAAATACGGTCGAACAGCGCAAGTGTACTGTTACCAATTGGAGCGATTAAAAGCTGCTTTACAAAAAAAAGGCCGGGTCTGGCGAGAGAAGAGAGAATCCTCCTCCTCCACGATAATGCGCATCCCCATGTCGCAGATTTGTCCCTGAATAAAATGGATGAATTGGGTTTGACGGCTTTACTGCATCCTGCTTACTCGCCAGACTTGACCCTTCAGACAACCATTTGTTTCGATCTATGGAACACTTTTTTAAAAATAAATCATTCCAAACAGAAAGTGTTGTGAAATCGACCATTTCTGATTTTTTTAATTCCAAGTCAGCAGAATTTTTCAAGAAAGGTATTTTAGATTTGGAAAATAAGGTTATACGGTATTTTTAAAAAGGTGCATTTGATTTGTAAAAAGGTGCATTAGATTTGTAAAAAGGTGCATTTGATTTGTAAAAGGATGCATTTGATTTGAAAAAGGATGCATTTGATTTGAAAAAAGGTGTATTTGACGTGAAAAAACTGTATAATGTAATGGTAATTATTTTTTGTAAAAATAAATCAATAAATGAAAATTTTATTGAAAAAATACGACAGGACTTTTTACTACACCTAATATTTATTTTACTACGCTTATATCTATTCATATTTTCATTTGTAATTATTACGGGATTAGTAAAAAAAATCCATATTGTCTACTAAATTATGAAGCATATCATGAATAATTATTTTTATTTATAGAATAATCCATTTTTTTCAATTTATCTTGAAATGCTTGGGGTCTATTTTCATGCATTAAATTCATAGTTTCGAGCCACCGTGACGGATCGGTTAAATGTAACTGTGCCGTGAACCATAGAGATTTAAGTTTATATAAATAATAGATAGAACGAGGATCCGTACCAACCAAAGATTTCTAAATATTTTTGAATTTTCAAAGTTGTCCAGATCCTTTTAATTTAAATTTAATTCATTGAAACCAAAACTGACATGACAATTCATAAATTTTCACTGTCAATTGCACACTTATGAAGAACGTGGCCCAGAAGTCGCAACTTGCATGAGAATCCCAAGATCTTTTATTTATCCTTGTATATGTAATGACTTTAAATGCTTGTTGTTCTAGAGCCGCCGTGACGGATGGTTTAAAAACTATCCCACAGCGACCAAGTAAAGACCGTCACAGGTTTCACCGTAGTGGCTACGATGCGGGATGCAGAATGCAGAGAATTCTGGAGAGACAAAACAAGTCGATTCGGAACAAGAATGGTCACGATCCTCAAACATGAAGGTGCATAATAAAGAAGAAGTATTTTTTAAATCCTTTAAAATAAAAAATGGTATATTTTATAGTACAGTCAGCTCTCCTATAGCGTTTCCTCTAAATCGCTGTTTTTTACAAAATTCCTTGTCAACCAAAGAGCATTGACCTTTATTTTGCTCGGCAATGTATTATAGATTTACGAAATATCTAAATTGACCTTAAAAATATTAGAATTTTATAGAAAACAGCGATTTACAGGAAACGTTATAGGAGGGTTGACTGTATATTATGATTAAATTTAAACTTTTAACATTAAATATGCGACTAAGAAATAAATGCTAAATATTAGCTTGACTTATAAATAAATTTGTTATCATACTTTTATTTTGCTTTAAAAAAAATATATTAATTTATTATTTATTCACCACTGTTTTAGCAAGTCAATAAGGTATATTTGACGAAAAACCTGTATAACCTTCTCCCATCTTATTGGCAACTTATCGATCCCCTCCTCATAAAATTTGGTGGGTTTGGACTGAAAGAAAATGTCGAGGGCCTTATTGACTTGCTAATCATTAATGAAAGATTTTCCATTCAAAAAAATCCGTAAGGAACAGAAAAGGTGGTGGAACGTAGGATCAAGATCTGGGGAGTAGGGTGGATGTGGCTTAACAGACCAATTGACCTCCGGGATTTTTTCATGAGTCACTTTTGCCGTATGTGGTCTGGCGTTATCGTGCAACAGGATAGCGTCTTTCCGATTGACGAGAGCAGGACACTTTTCCAGTAGTTTTTCATAAATTATTTGCAGCTGCTGAACGTATGTATCAGCAGTAATCGTTTCGTTGCGCTTCATCAGCTCGTGGTGGATTATTCCTCGACGATCCCACCATACACACAATAAAATTTTCTTGCCATGAATATTGGCTTTAGGATCCGGTAGGGGTAGTTGATCCTTATCCAACCCTTGTCTTTTGCAGGCAATATTTTCATAAGTGATCCATTATAGATCGTCTGTTATTGTCTTGTCCAAAAAAGGCTCGATTTTAGAGATTTAGAGAGAGACTTGTGGCTTAAGATTATGTGGTACCCCATATGCCTGACTTGCTGACTTTCCCCAAATTTTCCAGGTTGCGATAGACTGTAGATTGTGACGTATTGAGTCTCTCTGCCGACTCCCTTGTTGTTTGACCTGGATTTTGTTCCAATATAGCATTTAAAATGTCGCCATCGAAGTCGGAAGGACGATCCGCCTTTGGTTCATCTTTCAAAGACACATCTCCGTGTTATAAACCGGCATAGTCCGTCCGTATCATATCTGGGCTCTCGATATTCTCGAGTGCGCCCCTATCCTTCATACGTAAAGTGTGTCACAGAACACATTTTACGCGGGAAACGGTTCCCGCTAAAAGTCCGGTGACATCATCGTCACGTGACTTTCAGGACCGGGTGCCAATGTGTTTGGAGCCATTCAATTTCTGTTTACTCACGCCGTCATGGCGATCCCGCATCTCCGTGATTTCTCTCGTACCGGAGATACGTCTCCGGGATCTTCATCATCATCTCGTACCAGAATGCGTCTCAGGATCTTTATCATCACCTCGTACCAGAGATACGTGGGATCCTTATCATCGAACTGACGACACCTGCAATTCTCAATAAACATCATAAACAAACAAAGCGTGTTTCACTTTGATCTCGATCTTCGAAGCGCGATCGTCAACTACCGGACGATCGAACGTTTTGGCGCCAGCGGTCGTGTACTTTTTGATACGCGAGTTCGGGTGCCTTAACATTGGAGGCAGCGACGGGTTACCATTTTTGGTACTACTGTCGCGTCCCCTTAACATTTTGGTGGCAGCGGTGGGTTACCTTTTTGGTGCTACTGTCGCGCTCCCTTAACATTTTGGTGGCAGCGGTGGGATACCGTTTTGGTACTACTGTCGCGCCCCCCTAACATCCGGAACGGAATTTCACAAGCCGACCTCTAACTGCCCCATCGGTTATCAGGCTTTCACTACATACACTGCATATCTTTTCGGTCGTCCCTCTAGCACTAGTGCCTTGTTTAAATTCCCAAAGCATCACATGACGAATATGCACTTTTTGATTCTCTATTTTAGGGGTTCGGAATAACCCCACTGTTAAGTCCACCACACTAAATAGTTGTCGAACGACTGACAGGCCACTTATCTATCTAGTGAAAATAGAAATCCCCTTTTCATTGCGAGTAAATCCAAACAATATAAACTGTCTACCTGAATCGGGCGTTATTTATGACTCAATCTAATATATGTTTTTTTTAAATACATGTTAAATTAAGAAGACATTCGAAATTGATTGCAAAATATATATTCAGGGAGGTATGAAAGATATATTTTAACACGTAGAAGAATTTAATATGTAAACGACAATACATACTGAACACATAGCCGCAATTGTACTAATAATTTTATTACACACTCTAACATTTTGAACGTCAATCCCAGTTGTCACTCTCCTTGAATGTTTCAGCTATCGCGTCGAGGGGCTCCTTGGCCTCGGCGTCGTCGCACACTATGAAATCGCCGGAAGTGGTGTGGCTGAGGCGTCGCTTTTTGGACCTGCGACCTTGTTCGCCCGACGACTTACTTCTCGACGAACCGGCTTGATCTATCGATTATGAAAAAAGTTAATTAATTATCACAAATGCGAATATATGAATATCTAAATGAAAATAAATTACTCGAATCGACGTCTTGTTTCGATATCGGCTCGCCGACATCCTCGTCCCTGCAACAAACAAAACATACATTAAGACCGGAGCCAATAGGTTAAAACTAACGATCCATTCGCTCTCGATTCAATGAGACTGTTCAACATTGACACCTGTTCGAGCCGCTAAATAACCGAGGAAGGGTCGACAATGGAGATGTTAAAGGTTAAGCGAGGGTGAGCGAGTGGATGGTGTTAATTGCGAGCGTGTCCATTGCGGACGGCGACTCGTGGCACGATTTGTAGCCAATTAAAGCAAATATGCAGACGCAACCGACGATTGATCGTGAGTGCAGTCGGAAAAAAAATTGACGCGACTATCAAAAGGAATATTCCGATCCAGCTTCGACGTTATCGCCGTAGATAAATAGAGGATAATGGCAGAGGCGCAATAAAGCGGACACAAAGCGCGTAAACTGCCGCCGTGGGACGAGGTCCCCCCTCGATCCAGCAATAATTTGCGAAAGCCCACGCGGAAATTCTTCATAAAGCATCGTTTGGTCATGGCGGCGGTGCGGCAGCGGCGGCGGTAGCCATCGGTGGTGTAACTTCATTAATTATCCATCTCCCCCGCGGTGAAAAACATTAGTTTCAATTGCGCAGACGACATTAACTGTCCGCGGTTACCACCCGCCACGCAATAATCGTCCACACCCATTACCGGAGAGTCGCCAGATTTTACGGTTATTATGGCCGACTCGATAAATCTCGAATTACTCTTCAAATCCTAGGCCAGAAGAGCACTTGGAAAATCGACGACCGCATCTCGACTCGATAACATTCGACGTCGACAATAAATAACATTCGCTCGAGCTAAGAATGGACTACCGATACGATGACTCAGTCAAAAATAATTATTGCTCTTTATTGCAGACAACGGTATCTCAACAATCCTGATTACATCCAAATAACAATAATTCTAAAATAGACCAAAAATGTGTCCATTCAAATACAGTAAAACCCCCGATAACGCGAAAGATGGGACCGCGTTATTGGAACAACGCGTTATCGGGATAATGAAGCGCATACAAAATTTAGGATTACGGGAATTTCGTACAAAAATACAAATCTGCCAAAACTAAGAACAATGTAAAAACAAATTATGAATCTTAGATGAATGAAATATTCGGTTGCCATGATATCCGTGGCTCATTGTCTACATCAGACATGAATGGTAAGAAATGTGCCGAACACTCGCACACATGAGGACATGGATATGTGCGACGAGATCAACACACAGGCCAAACGTCATAGAGTTTACGATCGAGCTATGCATTGAATAGAATGCGCTCGCGTTATTAGGGTGAATTCCGCGATTTATTTTGAAATTCACGTTATTGGAGCACGCGCTATTGGGGGTATTACTGTATATCCAGAGGCGTTTTTTACACAAAATCCCGCTTCAGCCGTACCGATGGTGTTGAAGACCCCACATTTTTAACACATTACGTGCGGGCAAAAAAAATCAAATTTTCCCGTTGTTTATATATAAGTTAGCAAAAAATGTCATAACTTTCCAAGTAATGAATATATTTTAATATTTTTTTCAATATCAAAGTCAACGAATCCAGGATCAGCAGTAAATTCAAAAAGCACATCAAAAGTTTCATATAAACACTTAGAATCGAGTGAAAAGTTTGAAAAAAAACTAACTTCAGCCGAACAATTTGAACTGAAACATTTCAGTTTCGCTCTTCACTTTCAACATTTCACAACTTTTTCACTTTCAACATTTCACTTTTATGTTTCGATGACATCATCAAAACATAAAAGTCAATCAAAACATAAACAACATATGTATAATTTCAAACCAAATAGACAGTCGGAAATATCAAAAGATTTGTTGACATTTTCACGTCCATGAAGCATTTCTACGGGTCCAGTTTAGAACGTTAAAAAAAATTTTGAATGTAACTCTCGGTATATACAATTATCCCTCGATTTACGCGGTAGATACGTTCTAGGAGAAAACGCGTAAATCGAGACTTCGAGTTCATACAAAAACGGATGATAGGTTCCAGAAACAATTTTGCCTGGATCTTATCGATTTATCTTAATTCCCCCATCAGAAAAAAATCCAAATCTATGCAGACAATGCATGATTTGTTGCAATCGAAAAATAAACGGTAAAAGAATAAGAAAAGAAGCGAGGTATTATTGCTATAAATGCGATGTTGGGCTTTGCATACCATGCTTCGAAATTTACCAACTCAAATTTTGAATAAAATGTTAAAAAATACATCTTATTACGTGCTGTCTAATCCAGCACGTATTTACCATACTTTAAAAAAATATTTGAAAAAACGATAAAATCATTAATTCTATTAAATCTAACTCCTAAAATGATTTAAATCCAAACGGCTCGAAGTTGACGCTCGATACAAAAACCGTCTATGCCCAAAATCGGAACGAGTGTTTCCATAACCAACGCGCGCACGGCCATTGACGATTTTACCCTTTCGCGATATATATTTCGAACGAAACATCGACACAAGAATTAGATGCGTTCGACCTGTGCGGTAATATCCGGAGCCGCGGTCCTTTTTTTCTATGATCCCATCCCACCTGCTCTGCAGCCGAGTGGCATCGATGCGATCTGTATGCATTAAGCGACACGCATTTGCCGTCATTTGTATGCATTGCGTCATGCCAGCGCGCCAACTATAAAATCAATTAAGAATATGAACATTAATGGACGTCAACTGAAACCCGAAACGCATAAAGCAAAACCGATGCAAAATTGCGAGACGCACGAGACATTCATCGATGAGCCGCGACCGCCTCGTTTCACTGTTATTTAATCAAATTTAAATGGCGCATATGCAAAAAGGGACCGTTTAGCAGAGTAATTATTTCCTCATCCATCGCGCGAGTTGAATTCTGCACGACATTCCCGTAACATCGGCAATGTTTTATAACAATCAACCATTAAAATATTGAGCGATAATATTTGATTGTAGTCATGGCATAAGCACTCACGTTTATTGCACATGCGCAATAAAATATGAGTAATTTGCAAAGTAATAAATAAATAATTTAAAAAAAAATAATAAACAAGTTAAATTCATGCACATTCTAATGAAAAATGAATACGCTTACATTTTCAAGAACATATTTCTAATTTAATTAAAATAATTATTTAACTATTTAATAAATAAAATATATATATCTACACATTACAGTCCATTCGTGCACTTACGCTAGTTAAACGCAACGTAACTTGCACTAGAAAAAAATGTAACGAGATCATCACATAGATTCCGCTTTAATCGAGATGAAAACATCAGATTTTCTTTTCGCACAGTGATAGAGGTGTCATTCTTAACTACAACTAAAAATATGGGGTTCTTAAAATCCAAAGCAAATCGAATTTATTTATTTATTTATTTGTATATAATATATAGATGAGATACAAAAATAAATAAAGAGTGGTAAACTCGGATGGTTTTTGATTTAAATTAAATTCAATTTAAAGAAATGCAGTGGAACTCCATTTTTATTTGCGCACAATCTCTATAGTCCGTTTAGATACCCAATTTTTCTCGCAATTTAGCTCTAAAGTATTTAAAATTCCCGCCAAACTGTACTAGTGAACTACAACCATTGGACTTAGAAATAATCCGTGCTTTGGAGCATTATTACCGCAAAAACCTGGTAGAGATATTAAAGATCTGTCAAAAAATTGTATTCGGAAAGCTTGCATCGACAAGGAACAGAAAAGCGAAATAGAAGATATTACGAACACAAAGCCTTTGATTATTGGGAACTAATTTCTGAAGAACCGTTGCAAAATTATGTGGATCTTAACTTTAATGTGATAACATCTATAGTTAAATTATAGGAATCAACGTTATAGTCGACAGTCATATTCACGGAAACTTGTCTTAAGGAGAACACTTGGATGAAATAGAGATAAACTCAATCCGTTCAATTTCAATAAAAATGCTATAAGGTATATTAAAGGCCATAAAAGCTATTTTCTTAGCATTGAAGGCGTACAAGAAGAATCATTGCATTCAAGTTATAACATCAAAAAAGCTTTATGAATAAAAAAAAACGAAAAACATGTCTTTTTTGATTATTTACAATCCCATCTACATCTTCCTCAATTTTACTTTTTTTGTCAGTGCCTTCAAAAATGTAAAAATGAAGTTTCACTGTATATTCATTAAATGGCACTTGAAAACGACATGCTCATTTACTGCTTGCTGTTCTTCGCTGATGAAAAATCACTCAGGAAATATTTAATGGAAGGAAGTGTATCTTGGATAAAATTAATATCTTGCGTTTGATTTGTTTCACTGGTGTTGAATGTGCATTAGTTTTGTCTAGTCTGCCACCACGTCGCTCCATCGTCACCAAGTTTCAATGACGCAATATCCCACTGTTCACAGTCCAACCACTTCAGCCTTGGTCTTCCTTTCCTCCGGGGACAGGAAGGCTTGTTAACCATAACCCTTTTCAGCAGTTGACAGTCCCGCGTCCTTGGCATGTAACCGGCCCAATGGAGCCTGGCCACTCTGTCAACAGCTGTGACCGGCACCTCCTTGTAGAGTTGGTACAGCTCCTCGTTACTTCGGATATGCCATTCCCCGTCGTCGAATATTGCTCCAAATATTCATCTCAGAATTCTCCTCTCCAGGATATCCAGTTGTTTCTCATCTTGTTTTGTCAAAACCCAACATTACGATCTGTATGTTTGGATGCGCCTAATGAACATCATGTAGATCTTAACTTTAGTCTTCCTTGAGAGGAATCTCGACTGTAGATGCTTTTGAAGTAAAAAATAGCACTGGTTTGCCAGCATGGTTCTTCTTCGTACTTCCACAATTGGTTTCATTCTTATTTGTAAAAAGTGAGCCAAGATATGTGAATTCCTGGATGGCCTTGAAGCTGTATCTTCTGTAAGCTGATTCTCAGGGGTTCAAGGATTCACCCTTGGCTGGCATGCCTCCTTAGCAGCGAATAAAGCTGCCAGATTTTCCACACCGGAGTCTCTTATTACACCATCGAGTGCTATGTTAAAGCTTCTTGTACATATTTTTTAAAATCATTTTTAGACAACAGGATTGCTCACATCATCTTCATTTGCTACAAATAGATTTTCTAATTCAAGACCGTCGAGAATTGAACTTGGAGTTACTGGAACCACTTGATCTTCACTACTATTTACTAACGCGGAACCATTTACCCTCTATACATTATACAATTACTAGTATTTGTTCGTCATTAAGCACTTTTCCACGTGCGTTTCACGTAATAAGATTTTTTATAAATAAGTTTTAAATCTTTTTAAACTGTTGGTGTAAAAAAAAATACCGTATATAATCTGTATGAAGAAAATCAGGCGTATCTGTAGTTTATTTACCACAAATTATATATTTTCATTCTTTTAAATTCAAACATATAAGAAATCATAAACCGAAAATGTGTAACTCGAGTGATTTATAAAATATAAGATTATACAACGAAGACCCTGATATTGATGAACGGTATTAATTACTTTACAAGGTACCGTACATAATTTAAAAATAAAAAAACCCACAAACTAATGATAATTAAAAAAAAAACAATGAATAGATCGTGTATTGAGATTAGATTTTCATAAAAATATATTTATTCAACTAAAATAGACGTAAGCATACATTAAGATAACAATGTTTACCAAAAATACAGAAATTAAATTTTTTGAATGTGGGAAAATTGGGAAAAACGGTTATTCGAACGAAAGCTTATTAAATTTACTTATACCAAGGTCGGAATTAAATATCACTCCTAACTAAAATATAAATAAATTAAATATATATAAATATAAAAACATAGCACATACTTAAACTTCCTCTTTAAAAACGATTGAATCGTATTTAATGCATTTGATCCACCGTATGTTTTATTATTATCCTTTATTTCCACGTCATCTGATGGTGTTGACTTCAATACCTGCACAACATATTAAATAAATTCATAAATAATTTAATTAAGGGAAATACATCAGCTGACTACAACTACGAACCTTCTCCATCATATTTTTGCTATTCTGAATTGAAAACAATCTTTTGTATTCCCAGAAAGGAGTAACGGTGTAAGTCTCTTGCTGTTTACACAACGTTGATGTAACATCTGGCGATTTCTCTGAATTTTTCAACGCTACGTAGGCACTCGTACTATTTATGAACTCGATCATATTTAATCCTCCTGTGAACAAAATAAATTCATAATAATAACTGGAATAAGTATACATTAACCCTTTCACCGCTAGTGAAAATTACATAATTATGTCCCGTGCATGAATAAATTTCCAAATGCAAAAATGTAGCTAAAACTTGAATTTATTTACGAAGCTTATAGGTTCTAGATCTCATGAATTAATAGAATTTATTCCTATCCAATTACCTTTTCACAAAGGTTTAGAAAAGTCTCGCTATCGTGTGAGGTGAATTGACAGTCGTCACCCCGGGGTGACCATAGCAATTAAAGTTGTTTACGAGCCGTCACGGCGGCTCGAGAACAACCGAGTCATCCGAAGGGTGTCTATCATAGTCCCCAAACTTTTCAAGTCAAGATTACACCCCGCCGTCTGAGTTCTCGCGGCACGTGCCACTAGTATGTTTCACTCGCACTTGGCACATTGTAACGGATGCGAGCGAGAAAAAACATTGCACCTGTGGCAACAGAAGTGAATATTGTTGTTTTTATATACAATTGCGGACAATAAAGGTCAGTGATTATTTATAGTATTTATTCTTTAGACTTTTGTATATAAATATAAAAATTTTGGAACATGGAGGATTTACACAAAATGAGTTATTTGAGAAAAATAAAAAATAGTCCTCAATTGACTTAAATTTAATCGGCACGGTTATGTTAAAAAAAAAAAATAGTCAGTTAAAAACAGTATAATGCCATTCCGTAAGATAATTTCTAACATCTATAATGTTTACTACAATTTTAGTAGTTTTTCTTTAAAAAAAATAATCATAATACACACATAAAATAATCTTTGGCGTTTTTAATCAATCCAAAAAAAATATTTCTAAGGTAACGCTACAAAGATCTAAAACAGGGGTGAGCAACCTTTTTTTACAAAGGGCCATTTACAAATTTAAAAATGTTGCGCGGGCCGCACGTAAGAAAATTATAATAATACAAAAAAATAAAGAACTCGAAATTATCTAAAAAAATAAAACAACCTTAAAATTTATAATTACCCAGAAATGCTATAAAAAACGAAGATATATAGAAAAAGTTTATTTAATAAAATTTGGCATTGCTTCTTTGCCATCAATTGGTCTATGTTGCTTTGATATAGGCGACATACAATAACTCATCATGGCTTTCTAAAAGATTTTTTTTTTTTGTCATTTAATCTTTCGATCTATGATAAACTTTTAATTATTTTCATTAGGAAAATAATTCCATCGTGCTAAAGAGGGTCATTGTTGCTTTTGCATGGTACGGCCAATAGTGAAATTGTTCTAAATTCATGTAATTTTGATGAAATTATGTATGTCTTGTTATTAAAATTTATTTCTTAAATCCGTGTCGTTTTGTAAATCTATTAATTCCATTTGTAACTCATCTGGAATTGTTTCCACTTCTATATTAAATGGTGAAGAAAAAATATTAAAGCTAAGATCGGTTTTTTCTGATCTTAATATTTTAACTCGCGACTGAAATTCCGTTATTAATTTTTCTAAATGCTGGGCATATTTTTGGGTTTCTGAAGGATTTTCTTGTCTTAGATGTGTAAAATGTGACATGTTGTTTCATAACAGATTGTTGTTCCAAATTTTTAGTTTTTTTTAACCCTTTGTACTCCACTGTCCACACGTATTGGACAACTAATATTTACCAGCAGCTCCACTGTCCACAACGTGTGGACAAATTTTATTAAATTATTTTACGAATTATTTTTAGCATTTCTGATATTTTTTTTTGCCTGATGGGAATTGGGAATATATAGAAGAGATAATAAATATTTTTCTTTGAATTGAACATTCACATTTTGTTTCCTGGAATGTGAAAAAAAAATATGTCGGGGTGCAGGTATAATGTACACTTTCAACGATATTTAGTATCTGTTGAACTGTGTCACTGATAGGATTGTTTCAATATTGATAGTGAAGTGTTTCAATATTTTTGGATTACAAGTAAGTTTTTACATCCTGTGTGTTTTTAGATAATTATATATAGTTGTAAATGGATTAATTTTTTGGGCGCTCCACTTAGAATCGATAACCAATCCGAATCCGGATATGAAGACTCGAACATCGAGAGTGAGTAATTTTCTTAATTATATAAATGATAGATTCTTGGAAAATTTCATCCCTGATGAAAATTTGGCAGTCGACGAATCCACTGTGGGATTTAAAGGAAAGATTGGATTTAGTACATTCAATCCCAAAAAACCAATAAATGGGGTTTTGAGAATTTCACGCGTTAATCAGACTCCATTATAGCTATATTTCTACATTCGTCCCTTATTTTGGCAGCACAACAACACAGGGTCTTATTAGAGCCGATTTAAGTTTTACAAGTCGAATTGTTTTGCACCTTTTCAACAATCTGCAGCAAGTGACTCCAGAAATCAAAGGGTACCATATCTTTACAGACCGCTTTTATACAAATCCGATACTAGCGAAAGAACTTTTGAAGAAAAATTATGTTGACTGGTACAATAATGGTAAACAAAAAGGGTTTACCTAAAAGGAAATAAAAAACCGAGAGTGTAGTAGGAAAAATTGCATTTAGAAAAAAAGATACGTTGGTATTAGCTTGGAGAGAATCCCAATCAGTGAGAAGGAGAGTCAGAAGATCTCAACCTACTACCCAACCTGAACTTATTAGAAAGCCTATTGTAATTAATAATTACAAAAAAAATATGGAGTGGGGTAGACCCATTTGACCAATATCGGCGTCATACTGTTTGTGAAAAAACTCTGAAATGGTGGAGAAATTATTTTTTTGGGGATGAAACATCCATTTACTGCAGTCTTATGTATGTATATACCAGATGTGAGAAAAAAGTAGAAAACCCTAAATAGCCAGAAATTTCGACAGAGTTTGTTGATGGAGTTAATTGGAAATTTTTAAGTGCCGAGGAAGTCCAAACCCGGCGCGTCGTCGACAAGTGATCAAGACAGAGGTTGGATAGTGCTCCCCCGTTTCATATATGATGGCACAAAATACAAAGACTGTTTGGTATGTTCTGTCCTTAATACAACTGGAAAAAGAAGAAGAACAACATTTTTCGATCGTCTGACGAAAACCATCCCTTCATCAGGAGAATGTTTTTAAAATATGCCACACTACAATTTTTGTCAAATTTGTTAATACAAATAAACATCTTAACAATAAATAAATTTACATTTTAACAAAAACCTGTTTCCACTTTTTACAAAATTATCTTTTATTTGAGAAAATTGTCTAAAAATTGCTTGGAGCTGGTAGAAACTTTTTGAAAAAACCTTTGGAGTGCAAAGGGTTAAAAAGCATTAATTTTATTAAACATGTTATAAATAAACTGGCCTTTTCCCTGAAGTTCCACGTTTAAGACATTAAAATGCTGGGTTATAGCACTTCTCGGCGAGGAAGCAAAATCCGCACATCCATTCTTAATCTTGACTTGGATAATTCTTAATGAAAATGGATATTCCTTCATTTCACAAACAATTGAATATCATTTTAAATCATATATTCTTTAAGCATACTTTACCTCTATTCAACCAGCAGAATTTCTGTGTTACATAAATTATATCACCATGTTCACTTCTCAAATCGATTTAAAAATTCATTAAGAATTGGCGGTGATTTCTTACGCTCGAGATTTAAAAAAAAAAAAAAATTAACAAGTTTTATTACGAAGCGTGGTGATAGCGTCGCGCGTGAAATTAAATCACATAAATAAAACCGCGATATCATTGCCTATCAATGATTTTAGCATCATTTGAAAAACGAGTAAAATTAGCAAGCCCGGTTACAATTAGGTTCGCGAGGACTGGAATTTTAAAGTCAAAATGGGTTTCACGAAAATGGCGGGCCGCGAGAGCCTCGCGGGCCGCATGCGGCCCGCGGGCCGCGGGTTGCTCACCCCTGATCTAAAAAGATGATCCGTCGGAGCTTTGTCAGATGTTATTCGCCCAGGTGGATATGGAAAATCTTCCAAATTCATCATTTTTGTTGCATGTTACGTATAGAATTCGTTTTTGGTCAAAGAACCAATCAAGTGTTGAGATAATTCTTTAACACGTTACAGTCTGGGCGATTTCAAGCGGTAAAAAAATACTTTATATATAAAAAAAATAACGACTCTAGATTTACTAATTACTAATAAGGACTCGTATGCCCGGACCTCTGCTGTCTCCACGAGGACTTAAATGCGAGTCAGCCGGACCGTTGCTCTGGGCTCTGCGAGGACTCGCATACGAGTCCCCCGGACTGCAACGTGTTAATGATTTGCGAGAGTAATAGTATAGAGCTTTTAAATAATACTGATACTGACTTGTTTACTTAAAAACAGTTGGCGGCAAAGTGATTTCAGAAAAATGACATTTAATTTCCCTGACCACTTTTCGCTGACCGTTTTTGGGGACTAGTTATTATTGGTAGTAAATATTGAAGTTCAAGTAATTCAATTTTCGGCTCAATATCTTGATTAATAAAAGAATTATAATTTTTTTGGTAAAAAAGATGTTTCACCAAATTTCGGCGACATGTTTGACCGCATTCGCAACAACATGTTAAATATAATAATTATATGATCATTCAAATAAGCGACATTATTTTTTACTACTCCTGATATATGCACACTTACCATAGATCTCAAACACTCCATAAATATCACCTCTCTTCCACGCTTTAGGAAACTCAATGTGAAAAACATGGTCTCTCGATGGATGTGCTGTAAATAAAATTATTTGAATGAACAGCGTATAAATATACGTATATTTATTTATAACGTTTATATTACGTACGATCATTTCCTTTTAAATAAATGCAGGGTGATCCTTGAAGTGCAGTTCGATGTAAATATAATCGATTAAAATAAGGTATAAATTCAACGGTAGCCTTATCTAATATATTATCCGACAGTTTCTGATTCCTGCATAAATATTCAAACATTGAGAGTAGGCAGCTCCCCGTAATGTATGAATCGTATCCTGCGTTGTGGTATTCTTCATTTTCAGATGTATATCCCATCAGCGTATCGTCGTCTTCCACTTCTACAAAAATAAATATACAATAAATAATGAAGTTCATGTAATATATTTTGATTATATGAAATCAAAATCGTTTTACCACATGGAGGAGGTTTGAACGGAGATGATGACAATATTCCGTGCATCGATTTTAAATCGAAAGAACCAATTAAATTGTTAAACGGCAGCATTTTCGCAATATAATTTGTATCTAATACACTGCAAAAAAATTATCGATTAAATTATACACTGCAAATTTTCCGTAACATAAGTTGAATAAAATATCAAACCTCTCAAAAACGTGCGTCGTCAAAGATTTAAATTCTTTATATCTAAACGGTAGCGGATAAAAAAAATTATTGACTAAATGTAATAAATCTAAACACACATTGTGTCCTACGACGAGTTTCCTCTGAAAGCATATAATTATCAGAATAAAACGATATGCATATTCAATGAAATTGCAAAAATTTACTCACCGAATCGCTAATTAGTCTAACGACCGTAGAAAATCCGATGATCTGATCTATTTTTTCTAATTCTTTTTTATGCACCAAAAGTAAATTATCAGCTCTGTCTTTATCTGTGAATCCATAACTTACGACAAGTACGCTGAAAATATCATAAATATTCAGAGTTAAATTAAAGTATAATTACGATAATTTTAAGTGTTTTGGAAGAGAGCAAAAAATTTTAATAAATTAATATATGATAAAAGAATGAAATAACCGACGGAACGATCCATACTGTCGAAAAATTTTGGATAAATATTTCCGCATCGTAAAGTGCCTCAAGATTTTTTTTAAAATTCTGCTCGAAGAAAACTGTAGTTTAATTGCTTGAATAGTAAGTGAAGAAGACATTCATGAGCTAATAGAGGAATATAACTAAATAACAGACTTCTGATGAACTTATGGAGGATTGATCCAAAAGTTTTTGGTGTTTTTGTATGATCCTAGCTAAAAAATATTTTTTCTCCAAAATGGGGTACCAAAAATTAATCCATTTTTTTAACATTAAAAATATTTATTAAATTTTTTGTCCCTTAGCGAGTGTTCCATCGATTTAAATAGATAGAAATCAGATGGGAGAAGGTCTGGGGAATATGGAGGATGCTTCAAGGGAGGCGAGCGTTGTCGTGCAACAGAATTACTCTCATTTCATTATTAATTTTTCATTCAATCTTTCGAGTTGTTGACAATAGAGCTTTGCATTTACAGTATTTCCTGGTCTCAACAATTCGTAATGGATAATTCCTCGAATACCTCACCAGGCACACAAAAGCAACGGCCCTGGCCTGGTCTTACCCTTGCATTACCCCTAGGCCTGGTCTTACCCTTGCGAAGGGTAAGACTAAGGGTTGGGACAAGTACATCCTTCTTCGAAAGCCATTGTTTTTTTTCGAGTAACGTTATAGTACACTATGCATTTTTCATCGCCGGTTACAATTCTGTCCAAATATTTTTGAACTTTATATCTCGACAACAAAGAGCCGCACGTACTCACTGGCACCTTTTTGTTCATTTCGGAGAGCTGATGAGGAATCCAAACACACATGTTTGCCGATTTTTTTCAAGTGATATTGCACTGTTGACCATGGAGCATGCAGTTTTTTGGATAATTCCTCAATACTAAGATGAGGATCGGCTTCCACTGTGGCCTTCAGCAAATGGATTACTTTTTGATACGCCTAATATAACAGATGAAATTCTGTAAAGGCAATATTAGTAATTGTGACAGCCTAAAGCATTTGTGATGTGGTTGAAGAAGATGTCCTCAAAGTTCACACAAAGTGTCACAAAGCTGGTTACAAAACTCAAATCTGGGGATTTTTCATTGGTTGATAAACCACAGATCGGACAGCCTTTGACTTCTGATGACAAGTTAACCCTTTATAAGGCAAATTAATTATATTGGATTTTTTTATTTTTTATTGACAATACTTATTATTGTCAATAACAATAAATTAACCAAAATGTGTTCTCGACAACATATTACGTTACTAAGGTTGACATTTCTATGGGAGCTCATGGAAATATAGACTTTAAAGCAGTGGTTCTTAACCTTGGTGGAGGTACTGAACCCCACCAGTTTCATATGCGCGTTCACCGAACCCTTATATCATACGTCGTTTCATTTTTCATAATATCATACAATAAGTCGGGTTTGTGTTTTGATCTCCACCGAACCCGGGAGACTGACTCACCGAACCCCTGGGTTTCGATCAAACCCAGGTTAAAAACCACTGCCTTAAAGCGACTGGTTAATATATTAAACAATTTCAGCCTTTGCCCTATAAAGGGTTAAAGGTCATAAGCAACATCGATTCACGTAAAAAAAACAAGCAAGATCGTGAAGATGGCAGTCAACAATTAAGCTTGAGATATTTGCATCATAAAGGAATTGTTTCGCAGTACGTTTGAATTTCTCATCAATTGTCAGCTGCCGATTTATTGGAGAAAATTTCCTCAGTAGAGTTGTAGAAGGTGAGAGAAATCCATCATTTCAAATGGAAAAAAAGTTCCAAAATTTTGTAGAATGATGATGGAGTGTCACACTTCCGCTGAATCCTCAAACGAAGGACAAAAACTAGTGTTATAGAATAGATAAATTAAACAACGATAGTCTCTCTAGGATTGGATCTTTCGGTCCCTAACTAAAATGAAATCAATTAATTTAAAAGATTACCTTGTTCTCATATCTACAGCTTTAGTTTCGATCTTAATAGAATCTTCAAATTTCTCTTCAAGCACTTGATAAACCAGCTTTCGAATAAAACTATTTAAATTTTTAAATTCAATCGATTTTTTTTCTCCTTTATTAATGAGTTCCTCAACTTCTTTGCTAGAAAAAAATATATTATATTCAATAATCGTATGATTATCATTGTTACTGTATTTACATTAAATAATATATTACCAAATATTTTCTAGTAGAGGTTTATGCACGTCTGGAATGTCTATGTGTCTTTTGGTAAATGAGTCATTTTCAGTATTTTTTACCACTTTGTCTGATTTTTGTTTTTCTTCAGTAAAATCTCGCAGTTTCGTTTCTTCAGTCGTATCAATATAAGATATACCTAGAAAACAATCGATAAAATTAATAAATAATCAGTATTAACAAGCAGAATTGGTTTGGACTAGTAATTGAACTGCCACATGGTAAATCTTACCTTCATAAAACAATTTGTTAAAGTCAAATTTGTGGCAAGCCAAAAACTCTATGCTGGAACTCTGACATGAAAATATTTTATCTGGAGCACTTCTATATTCGCGTCTAGGAAAAATGTAGAAGTTAAATGAGCAATGTTTATATTTATTAGACTCGGCATCCCATCTAAACGTTGTCAATCCGAATTGAATTAAAAGAAACTCTTGAGAACTATCACGCATCAAACGATAACATTCGGCGGGTGTATCAAATGCATTAGTAGAGGAACCACTTGATAATCCAGTGAATTCTCCGTCTACGCTCATAAAATCCGCAGCATTTATAGCAGCTTCAATTTTGGGCAGTGCTTCTTGAAAATCTATAGAAAAAATGACATAATATAATTGTTGATTATGTTGTTATAATATAATTGATTATGAAATATTTTTCAATAATGACTAAATACTTTCTATTTGCCAAATTATGAAATAATTTCAATATAATACATGTTTGTATATAATATATAGATAACTTGTTAGAATAGCTATATTTTAAATGTACTTATATTTTATATCAATTTGTAAACTAATACTAACATTAACCTATATTTTAATACCCTTATCACAAAAAATGGTTAGTTTAAATGCCTTAACCACTTCACACTCTCGCGCTCACTGGTGAGCGAAAATCTTCTTTGGCGTTAGATCCGCGCGATCACTTGGCGTTATGTCCGCCCTCGCTCAACTATAATATCTTCATATAAAAAAACCTGGGATGCGTTCACACATTCTATACATTACATGAAATGATACATTTTAAATATATATGTTTTTTTTTCTTCAAGGGTTATCAGAAATATATGTAATCTCAAAAATTCTGATTTTAGCTGTACATATTAGTACCGTTTAAAAATGGAGAAAGTATGATTAACAAAAAACGAAAGAAAATTGTACTCACGATAAAACAGAAACTTACATTAATTGATAGATTCGAAAAGGGAGAATCCACGTCAAAACTTTCCGAATAATTTACGTAAGACGATCCTGATATTGTTTCTCTTGTTACTTAAGAGGAAGAAAATTACATTAATTCTACAAGCGAAGAAGATACTAGTGATTACGTTAGTCATGAAAAGGCATTGAATTGTATTAAAACATTGCTAGATTACGCCGAACAAAGGGGAACTGAATATAATAATGTAATAGCTTTAAGAATATTTCGAAGTGAAATAAGAAATTCGTTAAAAAAATCTCAAAAACAAATGAAAATAACAGATTTTTTTAAATTTGTGTACATGAAAAGTAAACTTTTTTTATTTTTATATATACAATATATTTTTACTTATTTCTTTGTGTTTTCTTGATAAATAATGAATATAAAAATAATGTCTTAAAATTTGTGTTGTGTATATGATATTATATTCGAAAATAAAATAAATATTTGATGATTCTGATTATCCGTGTTTTTCAACTATCCGTGATCATCCTCCCCAGCATTAACCCGGATAATCGAGAGTGCACTATAGATGATAAAAATTCAATAAAAAAATTCGATTCGTTTTGACCGATATCTTGAAAAAAAACCGAGTGTGAAGTGGTTAAGCATACATTATATACCTACACAATATTTACTTGTTATGAAAATACTTCATCATCAATAGTATTATCTACTATTTAATGACTAATTCTATGTTTACTTACTTGAACGAGTAACCTCCATGGTCGAATGTGTCACGGACCGGCGGGACTACCAAACTGAACACATGTTTATCTCTGTTTGGGTGACCTTAAATTCATTTATATCGACCATAGCCTTTTGGTCGAAATATTTGATTTATGGTCATATTTTTCTCTAAATTAATAATATTATAATAATAACTAAAACAATCTCTGTTTTTGAGATTTTATTTTATCTTTGCAGCTTTAATAAATTCGAATTTATTTTATTTAATTATTATGGTAAATATTGAAAATGTATTATTATTTATCATGAATAAAATAATACAGCGAAACCCCATTTCCGCATGCGAGGAATTCACGTTTTCCCGCTACCTGCGTTGAATTTTTACCCTCCCGTTTTATTTTAATAGTCCGTTTCTAACCTCCAATCTACGTTTTCTCTATAATTCTTTTTATCAGTCCCTTCAAAATTGTAAAAACGGATTTTCGCTGTATATGTATATGTAAAGCCATATGTTATTTATATGATTAACCTATCTATTTGTTTTGAAAAATATATTATATGAATTGAAAAAATTGGATAAAATTTGAATTTATGATCAATATCTGGTTCGTTAGGGCCATTTAGAACATATTGCCGTTGACATTTACATTTTAGGTTATATTTGCATTGCCGAAATGACGTTTCTGTGAGGCTCGGTTATTTACTCATGTATTTAAACAGATCCACTAGAAAAGTAGTAAACACTCTATTGGCTTCGTTACGCAAAATGAGTGAGCGTCGTCGCCAGCAGAACGGAGACTTCTCCCCTTCAGCCGCCACTCTACACGTGCTCGGATCCGGCGCCCGCGGCTCCCCAGCCTGCGTCTACTTTTTCACCGATAACGGCAGGTCTCGCTCATATACTTTTATATCGTACTACTGCTTGAACTATATGCATATTGTATATTATACTAAATGAAAATCATCTTATTTTATGAAATATATTGCGTGATAAAAAAATATAATTATTTAAATACTGATTTCAGATATCTTTTTAATTGTGGAGAAGGCACGCAACGATTAGCACATGAACACAAATTAAAACTAGCTCGATTAGAACACGTATTTTTAACATCCGCAAAATGGGATGCTATCGGCGGACTGCCTGGGACTGCTCTCACTCTGCAAGATGTTGGGATAAAAAAACTGACACTGCATGGTCCTCCGGGACTGGTATGTATGCATATATTATAATTTTGCAATACACAATATTGAAACTACGCTAATTTATTTCCAAATCAGGGAGATCTTTTTGTCGCAACGCAAAAATTCGTCGTATTGAACAAATTAAAAATTGATACCGCCGACTGTGTAGCAAATAATACATACAGTGATCCCACAATGTCTGTAAAATATGTTCATTTGAAAAGGTAAAACATTATACATAACTTAAAATTGATCTAAACCAACAATTCATACTGATTATTATTTTATAGTAAAAATACAGTAAAAACATTGAACACGGAGACTAGCAATCAATATTTTAAAAACCTAGCCGTTGAAACAGATGATACAGATTATTATGCTCATGAAAGTATGCAATTTTCAATATTAATCATGTGTATATTTAATTGTTTTAATATATAACATGTATGATTTATAGTTATAGATAAAGTTCATATACGGAATACCGAAATGAAAGAATTATTATTATCAGAGAAAAAAGAAGCCGAATATGCAATATCATATATTTGTAGATTAAAGGTAAGATTGAATGTTTTATAATTAATTTGATGCAATATTAATTTCTTTTATATTGTAGCCCAAACTTGGCGTATTAGATTTACAGAAATGTGTAAATCTCGGAGTTAAACCTGGTCCGTTATTAGGTATTCTTAAAAATGGCAATGATGTAACGTTGCCGAATGGAACCCTCGTATTATCGAAAGATGTAAAGACCCCAGACGATCCCGGCCCTGTTTTTATGGGTTATTATAATTATATATAAAATTCTGCAATATTATTAAAATCATTTATTTATGTTGAACTTCATTTTTAGTCGTCGATGTGCCTGATGCAAGCTATTTAGATAGTTTATTAGAATCGGATGAATTTAAAATGCATCAAGATGCAAATAATTTGGCCGATGTGCCTTCAGTAATTATTCATTTCACTCCTAGTGAAATAATACGATCTGATAGGTATGTATTTGTTTAAGTTTAATGAGTATTTTATCACAAAAAAATAATTTTATTACACAATAAATATCTATATTGCAGATATCAATGTTTTATTAATTCGTTTCCTGCGAAAACATCACATTTATTAATTAACGAAGAAAATGATTGTTACGGCTCTGTTGCAATCCATAGAACGCAATATTTATTGAATTTATTAAACGACGAGATATTTCCTATAATTTGTAAAGTGAGTATCACAATTGAAACATTTTAAATTAATTGAAGCCAATTGTTTAATAAATCTATAATTTCATTACAGGACGATATTCAATCGAATGATTCAAATGAAATTAATAATGACTCCGACCGTGTGAAAATAGAGGCGTCTAAAACCCTCACCATGTATAGAATTAGGCCGGAAACTGGATTAGATAGGTGAGTTAAAAAAATAATCGAAATTTAAGGGGCTCAAAATTTTACAAAATAAAGTAGAACAATGTTTAAAAACTATAATTAAATAAATAATTAAGCTTAACTATATACTATTTATAGTAAGGGGTAATGAGAGACTCTGGCATGGAAATTTCCGACACGATTTTAACAAATTTATGCAATTTCTTGCCTATGAGAACAACATAGTCATTGTGGCCAAATCTCAGACGACTCTTGAGGATGCATGTTAGCGAATATTGAGAGCGGCAATGGTTGAATCCTTGAACCCCTAAGAGTCGACGAGTACAGCTTTGAAGCCAGCCCGGATATATATATCTCGACTCACTAATAACAAAAGATAACCAATGTGGAAGTACGAAGAAGAACGATGCTGGCAAACCAATGCTACTTTGGACTTCAACAGCATCTACGGCCGAGATTCCTCTCAAGAAAGATCAAGTTGAGCTCTAAAATACTTTCTTTAGACCCGACCTGACATACAAGTCTGAACATTGGACTCTGACAAAGCAAGATATCCTGGAGAGGAGAATTCTAATATGGGTATTTGGAGCTGTATTCGACGACGGGGAATGGCGTGTTCAAAGCAACAAGGAACTATATCGGCTATACAGAGATATACCGAACATGATTATCATCAAACTAGCCAGACCGGTAAGCCGGTCAACTGTCAAGGGTGCAAGTCAGTCAACCACAGAAAAGGCTTATGATCAACAAGACTTCATGTCCCAGGAGAAAAGGAAGGCCGGGGCTTAGGTGGTTGGACTGTATACACTTTTGTAACCAAGATGAAGCTGTGTCAGACTGATCTGCCACTACCAAAATCCGATGCAAACAATGTAGCAAATTACATTTCTGACCATGTATTCGATTGTACCCTCCATTGAGGGGCAGGGGAAAAAATGGAGTAGGTTATGACACGCGACGTCCAGATACCACTAGGTTAAACCCTTTAAGATTAGTCTTGCGGCTTCTGTGGTCAATCAGAAATCGACTGACCCAAAGATCTGGAAAGAACCAGCTACGATTCAGCCTGGCTCTAACATCAAGAAGAGATAGGTAGTCCGCACTTTGAGCGAGGAATCACACCCTGCTTGCCACTGATCGAGAGCTGTTTTGCAGATGCGTGACTTTATATTTGCTAAAGATTCAGCCTTGAATGGGTGAATTATAGTTACGCCTACGATAACTGTTCTGTATTATTTTAAACAAAATCTAAGGCGCTGGATTTCAACATCGAGCAGAAGGAATCAATAATTAACAGTGATCCTGACAAAAGGATTCTACTAATATATGACAACGAACAGTGGTACACTGCCACAATTCCACAGAAGATTCAATTTTTAAAGATTTTTGTCGATAATGCAAAAATTGGTTGCTTCCATGCAGTCATAAGAACCTTGCGAGAAATGAAAGAAAAGACGCGGTGCGAGAAATTCGATGAAACAGAGCTTTGACTTTGTCAACCGTGCCTTTGCATGTAACAGAAAATTCATGTTTTCATCCAATGGTAGACTGATGGAGATATTCGAAAGACCTTTGGAATGTGTTCATAGAATTAGCTTACCTCTTAGTTTCCCAAGCCCAGGCTCCCGCCTGGATGGTACTCACGCATAGAGCCACGTGGAGATGGGCAGCCCGAGGCATCCACTGATCCAAATAGACTATGCTCCCCTTATAGAGTCATAGTTACTCCCACCGTTTACCCGTGCTTGCTTGAGTTTCTTCATGTTGACATTCAAAGCACTGGGCAGAAATCACATTCCGTCAACAACCACGAGGGCTATCGCAATGCTTTGTTTTAATTAGACGGTCGGATTCTCCTTGTCCATGCTTGGAATGTGTACAGTCGAAGATCATGTCACGCACGAAAGGTTCCACTTGGTTGGATCATCTCAGCACTCAAGGTCCGCGTGAGCCTAGAGTTGCTAGGCCCGCCAACCAGCCCCCTACTATAAGTTGCTCTGAGGCACTCTTCACAGGGAGCCGATTAGAACGGCTATCGCCCCACACTATCATCACGCCAGGGTCTGCAGTAGCAAAACAAACTGAGAAGCTATCTACAGTTCACTTCGTCGCCTACGTTGTTCCACACGATATTTAAACGCCTTGCTTAGCTTTGAACCTCGTATTTCTACGAATCCTGATGGCCATATCGGGCAGACGATGGAAATCGACTTTAAGTTTTCCCAAATGAGGTCACTCGTCCAAATACTCACCGGCTAGACAACGAGAAGGTGGACACTCCCCACTCCGCTGGAATGTGTACAGTGGGACTATGCATTATTGTGACTGACTAGAAGATGGGGCGTTGTCGCTGCAGATCGACTGTTACAATTACATACTCGTTATCGATTCTGGCTTTGTTCTTATTTTTTAGTTCCGATACCTATTATTATAATTTGTTAGATGTGCTGCAGTTTTTTATAGTTTATGACTATGTGAGAATTTTTTGAGAAAAATGTCAAACATGCATAAAAATAATCCACAAACATTTCCCAGAGTTTTCTGTACTATTCACCAAAAATTTAGAAATATGTTTTATTTTGTTCTAGATCATCCGAGGTTAAATTGAATATATCTGAATTTATAGAGGAACCGAATCAAATTCCAGAATTTAGTGAATCGTTAACGAATTTACACAATACCATATTAAACGTCACTGATATTTCACCACAAGAAGAATATCCAAAGATTGTATTTTTTGGTACGGGCTCTTGTATTCCGAACAAGACGCGTAACACCAGCGGAATAATGCTACACATCGAGTATGTTCTTTAAAATTTGATGAATTTATTGTTTTTTATTATATATGTATTTTTTTTAACAGTGAAAATCATTCGATTTTACTCGACTGTGGCGAAGGAACGTTTGGACAGATGTTGAGATTTTATGGAAAGTCCCATATCGACAGAATCCTATCTAATATGAAAGCAGTTTATATATCTCATTTACATGCAGATCATCACATAGGTGCGTATTCGACGAGTTTATATATAAATATCATTTTTAAATTATATATTAATTTAATTTAATTTTTAGGACTTGTGAATATAATCTTGCAAAGAAAGAGGGCTTTGGAAAAATTAGGCAGCGCGAGAAGTAGTAACACTGATAGATTGATTTTATTAGCGCCTAAGCAAATCATGCCGTGGCTTTGTTTATACGATCGACGATTTGAACAAATATTGCAAGAATTCACGCTCGTACCCAATTATCAGCTCGTAAGCTTTATACGTTTTATTTTTTAGTGCAATTTTTTTAATTATACTCACTCCACGATTATTTTCAGATGAAGTGTAATAGAGACGATATATCTCGAGATTTTATGAATCAATTGAACGTCTCGGATATAGAAACATGTGGCGTCAAACACTGTCCGAACGCATTTGGCGTATCCATTGTTACAAATGATACGAAAAAAATTACATATTCGGGAGATACTATGCCTTGTTTTAATTTAATCGAATTGGGTAAGTCTTTAAATATTTACATGATGTTTTTATTACGCAGACTATAATATAACATATTTATTTTATCAGGTAAAGGATCTGATATTTTAATACACGAGGCAACGATGGAAGACGATTTGGAAGAAGAAGCTCGACGTAAATTCCATTCTACGTTGCAACAAGCTACTAGTGTAGCTCAAGACATGAAAGCTAAGCATACTATATTGACGCACTTCAGTCAACGTTATGCTCGAGTTCCGAGGATTTCGCCCGATCTTGAAAACGTCTTTAAAAAAAATAACATTGGAATTGCGTTCGATAATATGCAGGTATGTCATTGAATATAAAATTAATCACAATTGAGATTATAAAATTGTCAATTTATTTCATTTCAGATTTCATATAAAAATCTAGCGATTCTTCCGTATTTATATCCTACGCTGAAGCTCTTATTCGCAGAACATTGCGAAATATTAGAATCAAAGGTATTTATATAATACTTTTATTGAACATGTTTATTAATATTTCTAATTTTTTTTTTAAATGTTATAGGCGGCAAAACGAGCATTTAAACGAGAGAGGGAACAGAGCCCTCAAAATATCAAACACCCAATGACCAAAAAACAATTAGATGCTCATAAAGAAAAGGCGGCAGAAACAGCATTATAATTATTAAATTTTATGTTTTATTCATAAATGAAATACAATCAAATTTATCCAAGATTTATCTTTAGTATTTATTAATATTATCCATCTCGTCTAGTGTAGTAAGCTATTTATTTGCAGGTTTTATTTAGATTACATCTATCGACAAATCTTCGTTCTCTGCCTTCAAAGGGAAATAGCTAAAGAAGTTTATATTATCCCTTTAATCCCTTTGATGGGGTAAATTTACTTAATAAAAACGAGACGCAGACAGTCTCATATATGCACTCATTTTTTGATTACGCATGGGACACGAGATCAATCAACGAATTTTGTTTATCTCGCCAAACAGATCTCTTACATACTGTACATCCCAAGGAATTTATGTGCAAGGAAGTTAGAACTTGTTATTACAAGTGAAAAATGCACACAAAATTTCCTAAAAAGATCTTTTTGAAAATGTTTGATTATCCCTGAACTCAATTTTGTAAACAATAATAGTTTAAATATGATATATTATATTAATTGTGTATTTTAGAGATTATATTCTTTAATCACTACTTTTATGCATTGTTCCTTGCATTTTTCTATATACCGGTACGTAAGTGTTAACATTTACGTACCGGTATATAGAAACGAATGGCAGCGCCCGATGGGGGCACCTAAAGTCCCCCCAGCTTTCTAGAGCATGCAATGACGTGACCTATCACCGGAAGTAGCCTCGGACTTTAGTAAACAAGAAATAATTTCATAAAGCTATCACGTTTGTATTAAACGAGTTATTTAACCCATCCGTTATGGGGACTCAAAAACAACTGAGTAGCCCGAAGGGGGTCTGTCAGAGACCCCAAGCATTTCAAGTTAAGATATTGATGAATTCTTCATCTATATTCTAAGAATAAAAATAGTTATTTACAATATGCTACATAATTTAGTCGATATTTTGGATTTTTCTACTAATCAATATGACACGTAAATGACACGCTTGTATGGCCATATTCCGCCGCAGACTGAGCCAGAAAAAACATCGCGCCCGTGGTAACATTGTCAATGATTATTTATAATATTTATTGTTTGGACTTTTTTAGACAAATACAAAAGGTTTGTGACATGCAGGATTTATATTAACACGTTCCGGTCCGCTGGGTACCGCTCCGACTTTTGCGGTGGAGCCGGGCAATTTCTCGAAAAAAATAGCAAAAGTTAAGTACTTCAGTTAAATCGATGTAACTCTTATACCACTTAAGTTAGGTCAAATCAAATCAAAAAAAATAATAGTTTAAAACTTCTTAAAGTGTGGTCTGCGTATCAATGAAATATAAATAATTTTTGGTTTAATATCAGCCCCAACGAGGACTCGAAAACGCATCTCCCGTACTTCTACGTTGGCCCGCGAGGACGCGTTTTCGAGTCCCCCCGGACCGCAACGTGTTAAAAGAGTTATTTGAGAAAAATCCAAAACTTGTGGTCCCTAATAAACCCCATCGGCACATCTGATAGTGGCCTCAGACTTGTGTATACGAGGAATAATTTCTTAAAGATGTAATGTTTACATTCAATGAGTTTTGCAACAAAATAAAAATCATAAGAAATAAGAAAAATATACAAAATAAACAAACGGCAGTGGCCAATGGGGGGACCTAACGTCCTTAAGTAAAAGTGAGGTTGTACTCAAACCATTGTCACAAAAACAATGACTTTCTAAAGGGCAGGTACCACCTAAACTGAATCAAACCATCTAAAAGGTCCCTTTGTCTGTATGGTGATATTATAAAGGAATTATTCAAAATTAAAATTCTTAAATATGGCCTGATAATAACAGTAGTTCCTTTGTGATAATCGGGAACGACTTAAAGAAGCAATTCGTGGAAAAAGACCCCGAATATTTAATAGAAAAAACATATTTTTTAGGACAATAATACAGCTAAAATTACTTGGGATAAAAAATTGAAATACGAATGGAATGTAATTATTCATACATCGTATTCACCCGATTTCGCTTGGATAAATGCAGCATTTTTTATCTGACAAAAAAATTTGGAACATTGAAGTAGTAAAAATGGGTTTCGATGTCTATTCTTCATCCAAATCAAAAGAATTTTATGCAAATGATATATTAAATTGATCGTTAACTATACTAATAAAGTACAATATCTTTGCCAGTCATCATATGATGTGTACCACATTCAAAGGGTTATGGCCAAAATGAAAACAAACATTAAATAAGTGCTGTAAACAATTTAGCAAATTGAACCAAGATTTCATTAAAAAACACTCCCATTGTTTGCTAAAAAATTGCAGTGTGTACATTTATACAAGAAAAATAAACTATATTATTGATTACAACTCTTTATTAATTTTAATTAATTAAACTATAGAGTACACTTTATTATCATGAAAAATCACTTATTCAATTTAATTGATTCGCATAAAAAATTCACCGCTGTGTTTAATATTAATAACTGAATTCTAACATAGTGAAAATAAGCGATTATTGATTATTTCTATATAAAATGAAGAATATTTAAATTTCAGTTGTCTTTTGGGGGTGGATCTTTGTCTTTAGAATCTTTGTCGTCCTTCGGAGCGTCTTTGTTCTTCAGAGTGGTTACGGCCATGCGAATAGTCTCGCTCTGAGGATCTACCCCGGGCAAATTTTCAAGAATACTCTGAAGAAACGCTGGATCGTTTATGACTTCGTCGTATTCTTCGAGAACGTCCATGTTCTCGACGGCTCCGCCCTCTTGCTGCATGCTCATTTGCATAGCTAACGCAATTTGCTCCTCTTCTGACAAATCCATAGTTTCTCTACCGAGAGATACTGCCAGGGCGCGTCCCATAGCTCCGCTTTCGCGATCGGCTGTAGTTCCGGCTTCCGTACTATCTGTCGTCTGTCTTCGCGATTCCTCTTCTTGTCTTTGCCGCTGTTCTTCCATGGAAACGCGCAGAGCTAAAGCGAGTTCAGGATCTTCGTTAGGATCGACTCCGAATTCAAATTGAGACATTCCAGATCCGGACGGTCCAGCGCCTTCACCACCAACAATAGGACTTGAAATTAAAGCTTCCGATAAAACTACGCAGCTGCCTGAGGGTACCGACACAAGATGACTGCCACCAGCTCCGCCGTCTTTTCCATTTAATGCATTAACGAAAGCAGTAAGAAGCACATTGTTAACGGCGTCCTCTCCGAAAGAGACGATATCAACGTTGACCTTCTCCTTCTTGAGACGTTTGGCCAGTTTGATGAGTTCGCGCTCGTCGACATCAATTGGCGAGCCGACGAAAACAACGATGCGCATTTTGTGATTTTTACCCTGACGATGCTTTAGAGCGAGATGAGCGATGCGGATGCCAGTGAGCAAGTGCAGCGTACCAGACGGCTGAAGACGATGCAGTTTAGCAAGCACTCTACCAACATCGCCCGTGAGCGTGGCCAGCACTTCGCGGCCCGCCAACGACAATAGCCCCACATTGTTCTCCGGATTGGCTCTGGCTTTGGAGTGGCATACCAGGTTCACGGCCTCCTGCTGCGCCTGCAGCCTCGTGGGCACGAAGTCGCCGTTGCGCATATAATCGCTGTTGTCCACGCAGATCATAGTACTCTCCAGCACCATTTTCGAATCGTTCTTTGAAAATCCAATACGAAACTGCCCGTCACCCACCGCTGTCACCGAACTAACAATGTTGCCAGCTACCAACCGAAGAAAAACAAATCGTCATCATATAAACTATTTTTTTGGCGAAAAAAAAATTATTTCAATCTTTACATTATACTTATTAAAATTTAAATTGATTAAATATTTATTATTATTATTATTTGAAGTTTAAAATATTTTATTGATTTTTAACAGTGCAGTAGTGTTGCCAGAGCTATAAATGGGATCGTTCAGTTGTCAAGTGGCAACCCTGCTGCTGCTGGTTCCTCGCTGACGGCTGCAAGATGGGTTTCGGCGACTACCCCAAGGAGTACAACCCGGCAGTGCACGGGCCCTACGACCCTGCACGCTTCTACGGAAAGAGTAAGTCACGTGATTCGTCCACCAACTTGTTACGTAACAACCTCAGCTGTCTACATACTCCCATTCTATCCCTAATTCCATTACATAGTACCATATCACGAGACAAAACTGATTAGTTTGATAAATCTCAATAGTTTGAATCATGTTTTTTTGACAATTCCCATGTTTCTGCTATATCTTCCATTTTTTAAGGTTATACATTAAATGTTACATAAAAATAATTTATTATGTAAAATAAATTCATGTACGTCAAATATTTTCTATTTATATATGAAAATTTAAAACGTTCTCTGATAAATTTGAGTGGTTATGAATCTTCTACTGATACAAAGTCTCCTACAAAAATGATAAGAAGTAAAAGACTACCGGCCGAGATTACCATTTTACAAATTGTCTAAACTTTTATTGTTTTATAATTTCAGAGGATACTCCTTTAAGTCAAGTAAAATTGGCTGAATTAGGAGAATGGTTTTCTAGACGCAACAAGTCTCCACAAGCCATAACTTCTGCCGTTAGCCGAGGTTCGTATCTTAATGAAATTTATCATTCAATATTCAAGTGTTATAATTTATTCGTATTCCCAGGATGGTGGAGGTGGAATCACAAGTATACTTTTCCACGAAAGGCCGGTATTGCTCCATATTTCCAACTTATTGTGGGATCGATGGCATTTTTCTATTTCCTCAACTATGGAAAAATGAGTGAGTATAATCAATAAATAAATAAAGTCGATGAAACTGTTTTACCAACGCATTTATATTTACAATTATGACATATTCATATTTTTCAGAGCACCACAGACATGCCAAGTACCACTAAACCGAACATTCTGAATATTAGAGAAATATAAATAAATTTCACAAAACATTTGATTGTTATATAGATGCTGTCTGCTTAATATATTTACAGAGCTACTTTTTATTCATTACAATACGAATGATATTCAATATGTAAATTTAGTAGCAAATAAAAATGTTCTCTCGATAATAAATCTTTTTATTTTAATCTTAAATTAATTTCAATCAACGCAGAGATCCAAGACGCATTTCCAGTGTTTACGTAATAACATTATATACCAAGTTACAGTTGTAAATTTCTAAGTTTTAATTTATAGCATGTCTCCTCCGCTTTCTGTACACTGTGCTTGAGTGTGGACATTTTCTTGTGTACCTCCTTATTGTAGCTAATTCCTAGAATTATATTTCGATTAATTTTAAATACATAAAATATATTGCAAATGATTAAAACACTAACTTAAAAAATTAGTATACGTCTGTTGTAATAATTTACAGATAATAAAACATTTCTCGTTATCGGCTTGTGATGCACCGTTGACGCATTGTCTCATCAGCTCGCCAGTAAAGTCCATCATCCCCAACATAAATCCCAACGGATTAATCGATAAATACGGAACTGCTTCATTTGCGCCTTCCTGAAACATATAAAAAAATAAACCCATTAAACGATGATAAAAATAATAAACAATCAATCGTTCAATCAATTCACCTGCTTGACACTGATAATATCTTGTAGACTTTCCCAAGATGGTACATCTGTGAAATTTTGAGGTGTTCGTAGATATTTTAATAAACATAACGCCTCGGATAACTCTTCCAAAGCGGGCGCCATTACTCTCGGCACTGGAACGGATGTAGAACCGCCTACTTGTAATTCAGCGGCAGCTTTTTTTAATAGTCCTTCAGTTAGAACTGTGATACGTTTTTCAGCTGAATCCAGACATGACGATTTTGATTGAGAACTATAAAATATAATTTTATAATAAAAAACATAGTAAAATCAATTATCTATACAGCCCATTTATTTATTACCCAACCATTATTTATTTAAATCTATCGTTATGTTATAAATTTGTATATGACATTTATTTATTTATTTGACTACGATGGATGGATGGGGGATAACGGAAAGATTGCAGCAAGAGGAATGAGTCTCTCGCACAATATTTCCCCCCCAGTGTCAAAGCATGACACTGGTATTTTTTAATATTATTTCAATTGGATTGAAATTTGTTTTATAATTATTTATTCTACGAAGGATAGAAGGCATTAAATTGATTAACTCCAACTACTACTACCGTACTACCTACATAAATATTTTTATAAACACGCAGAGGTAATGGGTGTCTCACGCTTACACTCCCCCCGGCCATGGTCATATAGAATTCCCTGAATTCATAGTTTTCATTTGAAGGCTGATGAAGGTTAACACTGGACAATTGTATGTCATATTTTAAAGCATCGTTTTAATTATTTATTATTTAAATGACAATATGCAATCTCTGGCGGTCCTGGGTTTCTTATATCCACCTTCCAGACACCAGCAGAGCCGCGTCCGTCTCAAACCTAAGGCCAGGGCTGAGATGGTCGTCCTACAGGTTAACTAGGCTCTTCAATACAGGTCAGGTCGCCAGCCATAAGCCCGGGAGCTGAGCTGTCAGAGCGCAGATTGTAACAATAATAATCGGACGTAGGTAGGGTCGATTCGTATTTAATTTAACGTCTGATCAGATGCTACGGGGACCTACGTTAGCACATCCATCACCGAATCGGCACAGAAAGCAGCAGGGGCTCCTCATAGTTTCATAGAATCTACGGAATCATAATTTTGCCCAACCGTGATCGCGACCACGTCGGATACCGACAAGCAACAACACTCCACTCCTCCAAATTCAGCAGTATGCGCTCCTTATTCCCTAACGGAATGTATGACAAATTTTTGGGAGCCATTGCAGTAGGCCCATAGCTATCTAGGAAAACAATGCAAGGCATCGAGGTTCTCGGCATTTATTTTATTTATTTATTTATTTAAGTGGCAGATTAACCCTGAGGCGGGTCTTTGCCACCTGGAGGCACTTCCGTCGCAATCATGATGTCATGACTGCGACGGACGTTCTCCAGGTTATCTTGGCTCTTCAAATACGGGTCAGGTCGCGTGTGGATTGTAACAATAATAATCAGACGAGGTTAGGGCCAATTCGTATT
>JAGXCT010035170.1:1846-22184 GCA_022495035.1 Philopotamus ludificatus
GAGTACGCTAACGGAGTATGAGCAGCCGAATAAGCTAGAGGTGCGTGGTGAGCAGAATATGCCAGAGGACGGGCAGCCGAGTACGCCAGAGGAGCATGAGCCGCAGAGTATGCAACGGGAGCCTGTGCGACAATCTGAGGAGATGCGAATGTTCTAGCTGCGACCACAGCTGGAGTTGGTTGGATGACGGATCTGGCATCTACGATCGTAGGACCGGCAGCTGCAATGGGGGCTACTTGAGCAGCCTGCGCTACGACCGGAGCGGATTGAGCTACGAACGGAGCTACGAGGGCTTCCTTCCTGACGACGGCGTTGAATCCGTTCACGGGATCGGCGGTATAATCGACTATTCTTCTGGTGCCATCTGGATCGACGAGGGAATATTGTCCTTGCACCAGGTCACCGTCGCGGGTTTCCTGATGAGTTTTCGAGTCTCCGGTTAACGAATCTTGTACGTCGTATCCGTAGCTGTATTGCGGATGAGGGTCGTATTCCGAGTCGACGGCTTTTACCACCGGGATAGCTCCGGCTTTCACCATCGCCACGAAGGCCGCCAATAAAATCAGAGTCTGAAAATTACAGATAAAAATGCATTATATATTACATAACTTCTAATGCACCGGCAATTAAATGGCATTCGAAACTCTCACGCTTTTAAAACTTTCATTCGCCTCGAACTAATCTACAATGATTATATTATATAATTTTATTTATTTAATTAATATTATAAACTGTTGAATAAATATGAGGGTTGATTGTCGAATAAATCGTGCACGTCGTACCTTGAATGCCATTTTGTGGATGCGTATTGGATGATCGCTGGAAGACGATTGTTGACTCGGTTCCTTCGAAAGCTCTTTATATACCGGCGAAAGACTACAACTGGATCAGTCAAGGCAGCTAATTGATCTACCACCGACTATTGCATTTATTTCATCAATGGATGAAACGTATTCACATCATGTAGTCGTCGGCTGCGACCTGCAACCGATTGAAATTTGGCATGTTAATCAAATGCGCTTCTTCGATTCGCTATTCGTTTTCCATTTAAATTAAAATACGGCTCGATTTATATTTTACATAATAGATTTTCGTGCATTTTTTCTCGTTACTATTGCGCTAACTGTACGAGGTCTCGATATATCGAATTTTCAAATGTCACATACACAGGATTGCGTCCTCATAGCTTTATTAAATATATTCTGATCGCTCATACTGTACGATCTACATGCTTGATATGAATGACCGTTGCGCATGTGCGTAGAATAAAAATTAAGATAAACACCAATTCTGAAACATGTATGTAATATAACTTTAGATCGACCTTCGACTTCTTATGAAATAAAAGATAAAATACGATTTTTCACTAATAAAATCGACAGATCCTTGTATATTTAAATCACATATATTTAAGCAAAATAAAATAAATATATATATACCTATCTTTAATATAAAAAATAATCTGCTTGTGTTTAAAATTAGCGCATTTACTCCAGATATTTTTACCTTTAAATGTCAACATACAATTTCGAAACAAGCAGACCGGACCTTCCATAACAATCAAGAGTGATATATATTTTTTTCATAATTATGACGCAAAGGTCATAGCGTAGACTAGTAGATTTCGATCGAGACGATGTTAACAAAGGGCTATTTGTAATGTCTGAAAGCTATTCTACGTTATATATGTATTTTTCATTGCATAATGAATTATGCTCTCTCGGATTATAACGATTTTCCGTATATCTATAGAAAAAATACTCTAAATCTGTTTAAAAAATATTTATACCCGAGGCAATAAAAATTGAATTCAATAATGGAAAAGAAATCGTAAAGTATCGCAAGGGGATATAGGCACGTGTGTTATTATAGTTTTTCTCGCATATAAATGGCCTCCAAACGAAACCCATATAAAATATCATGGTTTATTTAAAATAAAATCTTTTCTTATGCTTTATATGCGATGTAATATTTTATTTATTTAGAGATTTTAATTTATTCATTATTTTCAAGGTCAATGTTCGTCATTTAATCCACGTCAAGTATATGAGAAAGCGAGAGTAGCACAATATCAGTAGCGTCTAATAAGTATAGTTTGAAGACATTTTAAATTTCTCATTCGGTCGGCTCTAATAAATGCTCTACTCAGACAGCATATTTTTTGTCATTTTCCTATTCTCTTTATTTTAGAACATTATTTTAACAAGGTTTAGAAGAAAAAAATAAGTCAAATTTTTACATTTATTTGTGTGTTTTGTACATATGTGCCTGACGTATCTTGACATTTTTAGTCATTTTGTATGTTTTACTTTTTATTGTTGGCTGTCGAAATATTTCTGTGTACTTGGCGATTTATTACGTTTGGAAGTGATGAAAAGAGTTTTCAAAAACTACGTTTGGTCGAGATTGAGGAGCCTGATACTCTAAAAATACGATAGATTAGTTTCAGAAATTAATAATTAAAATAAAATAATATAATAAAAAATCTGAAAAACCATAACAAAACTTGAGTGCCATTTCACATATAGAAATGTAGTTGATTCCGCTTAATTGAGACACCAGTTTATCTGGACAGCCGGTTATTTGGATCAAATCACAAGGAACAGAGATAAATAATTGAACTAATAGTAAATTGCTTCGGTTGTCTGGGACACGATTATGTTTAATTGGAATAGAGAATTTTAAATTGTAATATATATAATCCAACATTGCTTTATTGTTAAATAATTATTTATAAGTTTTAGGGAAATATTATTAATTAACCTAGCAATTGAGGATCTTAGGTTTTTGATTTTAGCGAATAACTCTTTAAATATAAATTCTACATGTTACTAACTTTTGCTATTTGACTAAAAAGGTCTAAAGAATAAATATTATTAATAAGCTTTATTGTTCCGTAATTACGAAAAAAAATAAAAACAACAATATTCGCTTCTGTTGCCACGCTTGGTACGATGTACCAAGTGCGAGTGAAACGAACGAGTGACACGTGATGCAAGAACTTATTCGGCGGCGAGAGCTCAGTCTGCAGTGAAACATCCCCGAGAGCTTTGCAATTAACGTCATATTTAAAAAATCCAAAATATCGACCAAATTATGAAGCATATCATGAATAACTTTTTGTATTCTTAAAATAATCCATTTTAAAAAAAAAAGTCAAAGTATTGTTGAAAAATTCATCAATATCTTGAAATACTTGGGGTCTCTGAGAGACCTCCTTAATTATTTAAGACAAAATTTTTGCGTTTGATATTTGTAACACTAGTAAAAAATGTTGTTTTTTATTTAACCCCTTGTGTGATTTGCCCGAATATAATTCGGGTAGGTATTTTGCTGACACAGTGATTTGCCCGAATCCAGCTCGGGTCATTCCACCACCAGTCTAGAGAACGCATCGCGCGCGTTGAGTGACACGTGTCATAATTTGATCTTTCGAGAACAATTACCCACTTTTTTTCCAAGAGGTTGACCACAGAAGTGGTTAATAAAGAAAATAAAAACAAATCTGGTCACAATATTGACTTTGTGTTCCTGAATTGGATTTGTTAAATACTCAATTAAGGGGGAAGGGGGTATTTCGCCTATTGTTAACCCAAGCCAGGCCTCTAACCTCATTCTGATAGTAATTATAAAAACCTCTTTTATTGGTTTTAATATTATTTATAAACGAAAATAACGTCTCAATAAATGACAGAGTAGAAAAGAATAAGTTTATTCGTATAAATGGGGGATCTATAAAAAAATACCGAATTATGATCATGTGCTAATGAAAGATTGACAGATCAAATATTTTTTCTTGGTTCTGCCAACTCGTTATTGAATTTCTGTCATAAACCGAATCATATTTCTGTAAAAATGCACAAAATTCTCGCCTGTGAAGAAGTTCTAACTATTAAATTATCTAATTTGATTACAGTTTATATTAAATTAATATATAATTCTGTGGATTTTGCCTCGGCAAGCATGTCCAATAGCTTCCATAAACAATTTTTACAAATCCCACATTTTTCTTACCATATTGGGTACCCCATCTGTCGAAAATGTCAACGTGCCATAGGTTAGCCATCACTAAGCTTTACCATTCACCATATAGCTTATTATTTTTAGAAATAACCGCGAAATAATCAATAAATTCCATAAAAAAAAAGGATTAAAAAAATCCAAACCCAAATCCTCGTCAAAAAAAGTATCCACGTTATTTCAACGAAGTTGGCAACACTGCACTGCCGTTGTTTAGATGTCAGATCTATCATCTGCACCAATTAAAAGTATCGATATAAAAATATTATCACTATGGCATAAAATATTTTCATTAAAAGATTTTTTTGTATTTTTTTACATTCCATGGCTCAAGTTGAAGGTCTCGTAGTCTGCCCTTTAGTTCAAACTCGATAAATTTCTTCGGCAACCGCTTCGTGATCATTGAATACCCATTTAAGGACGTAGATTGTCGATCATCCCTTTGTTTATAATGGCCATTCGTTCACATATTGTAAATAATGAGGATATTGTAGATAAATAGTATTCCTCACGGATTTATGGCATTACATACAGATTTTCATGAGAATTAAAGTGGATCAAACGGTGTGACATATTGTGTAATATATTTTTGGACTACTTAGCAATATTTTAAATTTCGTGTGAGCATTTCGTCTAATATTCACCTTTATCTATTGACGTGTATCTAATGGTGGTCTAATAGGTCACATTAATAGGAACAACAAACGCCATTAATGTGTCACGAGTCTTAAACACTTTTTCGTGTAGGCTCGAGTATAAACAATCAATTAAGTGATTTTTGACATAAATTGCTTTTATTAAACCCATATTTTATCAAATAATTTGCACACCGATGAATTAATTATTAACAATTTTATAAAATTTTTAAATGCCATTCCAGTGGAATTAAATAGTTTTTCTATGATTATCGTATTAAAAAAATATATTGAATTTTTTTTTTTTATATATATAGATGATTGATGTTAGTTTTGGTATAGAATTTCTGCAAATGCAATTCGTGAGAATGTTTGCGATCTTGAAAAATGTATGCGAGACTGGTTCACGCACAGATAAACATCAATATATTGCGACAGTTCCTAATTTATGTGGATCACATTATACTATAATAATCCAATTCTAGGATGAGATACTTATTTCAAAAATGATAAATGACAAACGAAAATCCTGTTTTTAAAATATCGCGACCTTGTCCAAAAAAATATTTGGTATTGCGTAGTAGAACATAAATATTCAAATATGCGTCACCCGAATTAATGTCTAGTTATTTACCTGTACGTATGGGGTATATTAGATATATTGGAAACGATATTGAAAATGTATCATTGGCAAAGTTTCGCATCCCTTCCAATAATTTATTTACGTTTCAATATACGTAATAACCCTTGGAAATAAATGAAAAAAATAAAAAAAACTGTATAACTCTATGGTTTCTTTTGTGTACGACCGTCCCATAAACTACATTAGCAAACCTACCACAAGTCATAATTTTGCACTATAATCGTTAGTCGATGGCAAATCGAGTAAAAACCCAACATTAATAAATCGTTTTGCTATTGATATAGCATACTCAATGGAAAAAAGTGTAATAAAGTTGTCACGTCTGTATTGTTTGAATTCAATTTACATATAAAGACAGAATCGACCCACTACATGAAAATATTATAAAATGTAAAATGTAATACAATACACATAATAATGTTTCTTGGGTAAAATTGGGTCTAAATTGGAATAACTCTTGCCATAGTTGACATTGATCGCAATATTATTATAATGTGGATTAGGGTGAAACGTAATCTAACGGTACCCTTACTTATATATTTATATTATTATTTTTATAAACTATATCCATGTGACATGGGCATAGATCATTCACAATTACATTCTAGATTACCTATGGTTTTAATAATATAGTTAATAGACAAGAAAGTATTATGATACATATAGTCCATTTGCAAGGTTTTTAGAAAATATTATAGTTTTATGTTATCACTTTTGCCCAAATAATTACAGGAACAAAGAAAGATCGAACATCACAACATTAGTCACGCAATAAAAATATTTCAAAAGGACGGTCGATCGTAACGTCGTCATTTATGAATGGCAAATGGAACAAATTTTTAAAACGTTATATTAACAATATGAATTTTAATAAAGATGGGGAAGTAAAAGAGGTAACTAGTATAATTGTACAAATTGATAAACCATTTTAATCTGAAAGTTGACAATGAGAACGTAATTTATGGAAAAAAATGTTGAGGAACTCATAAACAACACTTAATTATGACTGAGGAAGAACGAGTTACAAAAAAAAGTTAAACTAAATAAACTCGAAAAATTATGTTAAAAGTCATGGTTGCAGCTTTCGCGCAGATGGTTGAAAAAACGTAGTCGTCAACAAAAGATGTTTTTTTAATAATTAATTACAAGCTATATCTGTAAACGATTAGATTTAATAGCTTTTATCCGGGATTTTTTTTTATACCTTTGATAAGAAATGATACAGTGATCCTATCTCTAAGAAGAGAGCCTTATTCAGTTTAAATAATCGAAGTTCCTACTCTTTTTTCGATCGCCTCTTCGTATTTGAGATTTATTCTCTCAACTATGCTCAGTGATTTCTTAATCGTTGGCTATATGTATTTATATGGGACTTTATTTGTTCTATCACATGTCCAGATCGGTCGTAATATAGATTTATAGGTAAGCAGTTAATTGTAATTTAGGGATAATTCTGAGTATCGTCCGATGAGCCAGTGTATTTTTCTCAATTTTAGCCTAATTATTTTAATTATTTTCTTCCAATCATTCTATTTTTCAAAGTTTATACGGCGATCTAAACATATTCCCAAGTATTTAACTGAGTCTGTCTGGGGCAGCATCTTACCATCAATGATAAGAGAACAATTTCCCTCTCTAAAACAAAAATTGTATGGATTGACATTTGATTTGGTATAACTTTTCGCATTTTATCAGCAGATCGCTGAAAAATCGCAGTAGTCACCAATGGATACAGGTAGGACTAATAGGTATGGTAAAATAATTG
Organism: Philopotamus ludificatus; assembly: GCA_022495035.1. Taxonomy (NCBI): domain Eukaryota; kingdom Metazoa; phylum Arthropoda; class Insecta; order Trichoptera; family Philopotamidae; genus Philopotamus; species Philopotamus ludificatus. The sequence goes on from JAGXCT010035170.1 coordinate 8,910, forward strand.
ATCAATGAATTAACGTGTATAATTATTTACTTCAAAAAAATCATATCTTTTATTTTTAATTATGTTTTTTATTAAATTCGTACGTCAAAATTTAACTGTATTTTACTTAGGTTTATAATTAGGATTTTTTTGAATTCGCTATATAACAAAAGCGTTCATGTCCGTGAGTCGGAACTCTATACTTTAATTTTGATCATAACCTTGTTCGTGTTATATATTTTTTTTATTAAAAAAAATAAATGTTGGATTACATGGAAAGTTTAGTAAAAAAATATGTGATATATTTGAATTTCCGGGCTTTATACAGCCGGAAAATATCTGTTTTTTTTATTTTTGTGCTGACTTAGCTTGACATTGGTAGCCAAGTTGAATATTTTTTATGGTTGGCTGTCGCAAAGGTTTTACGTGTTTCGGTATTTTTTTTCTCATGAAAAAAATGCAGGAAGAATTTTTGACCAAAAACATCATTGGTATAATACCTCGCCCTTTGTATACGCTAAAAATGGCTTTTCTCGAAGCCTTATTTATTTATTGATGAAAATAAATGAAAGGAAGACGTTTTGTCAATATATAAGGGATGACTACAGTATCCCTGAACACAATACCTAAAGTGCTTCGAAGATTGCGAAAATCGCAAGTGTGATGTATCTGATGGGGTTCACTTTGTTAAGGACAAAAATATTGATAAATATTGATGAATCAATTAAGTGTTTTTGAGAAAAAGTGTATGATGTATTTACGAAGAAAAATTTCCAAACTTTGTTGGAACCAACCTAACATTAAATATTGTATATATTATATTTAATATGTACAATAATATTTCGAAATGCTTTTACCTGATGTATACTCTAATACAAATATAATTATCTAACTGAAACTACCCTGAAGCAAAATGCATTGATTTAGTTCGAACTTTCTAGCACAGTTTTCCAAGATGGCGTCTACCGCCCAACTCTGTTGATATTCTATTTTTATTTCGCAGAAAGTCTGCAGGTTTTATGCTATTCTATGTACATACATATTACATTATTGAACCACCAGAGACGCTGCATCCGTACTCTATTTTTACAATAGAATATTTCTGGGAAATATTGAACAAACCCATTAAGGAAAATGAAAGATAAGCAGCCCTACCCTAACGCTTCTAATTATCCCATTAGCGAATGGAAGTTCAAGGAAAGCTTATATTAAAAAATATTGGTTATTATATAATTATTCCTATACCCATGGGGATACATCGAAAATCTATGGCGTTTAAAACGTATTTTGATATCACAATCCTTTGTCAAATAAATAACGAATGCTCGCTCGGATGCATGTGCGATTGGTCATGCAATAAGTGATGGAACCGGTATATTCTGCAGTGACCTTTTCGCGAGGCCTCGGTGAATCGCCACGCCTGCTCTGATTCGGCCCGGGTCGAGAGCTGATCCGGTTTCCTGGATGAAGCCAACGACCACTAACCGGACGAAGGTCGCCAGACATTACTTATCCGCCCGGGCAGGGTTGACAGTGCACGCGGGAAATGGCGAGGGCGGCGGCCCTTGATCATTAGCGTCACGAACATGCCGTTCTACCCGGAAGCGACCACGTGGTTCCGGTCACCGACTGGCCAGTCACATGTCCGCCCATCGCTCTCATCATTTTTCACTTGATTAATTAAATGGGCGACGTGGCCGTCGCACAATGGCGGTATCAGCGGGAGAGATTGATTAGAGTGCGACGTTGACTAAGTTTATTAAATAAATTTTCGTCGAATATTTTATTTCCGCGTCGAGGCCCGTGGGTTTTCGCAATTCGATGTTTTAATGAATCCAAGAAAATATGTAAATTTTATTTAAAAAAATAAATAAAGAATACAATAGCAAGAAATTGCAGCTTATACAGGATGTCCATAAGGTTAAATAGAAAAATACAAGACAATGCAAGGATTTGTTCGTACGTAAGTATCGATTACACTAGAATAGAAGAGACCTTAAACAGATTAGATGATTAATGTGGCCTATAGAGAGGAGAAGGAAGGTGAAAGACTACTCCATTTAAATATAGATGAGCAACAAAGACAGTAGTAGACAAATTAGAGTTGCTATTGAGGACAATTCAGAGATTTTTTATGCAGGGGCTGTCAAGGAGATATTAGGTAGTCAAGTACATTTGTAAAAAAAAAAGTGTTTTTATTTTATTCATCAACTCATATTTTCAAAACACTTTTGCCATTTCAGGGGTAGGTTTTTCAGTCCGATGGTGTAAGTTTAAAAGACTGGTGATCGAAAGACAATGAAATTTTGGAAGGACTGTTTTACAGCATTGTCAAAACTAAATTGTTTTCCTATGAAAAAGTTATTGAAATTTCGAAAGAAGTAGTCAGTGGGGTACGATCTAATGAGTATGATGGATGATGACGATCTTCCAACTCCTGTATTTTTGCCACTGTCATTTGTGTGATCTGGTGTTGTCGTGTAATAGAATAAGATTCGATCGGTTGACCAATCTGGACTGTTTTTTTTATCAAGTTTACGGATCATTTGGTTCATCTCCTTGCAGTATACTTCTGTAATTAATAAATTAGGTTTCGTGAAATCATAATGGACTAAATCTGCGCTAGACCATCAGAAAACACTCACCATCATTACAATTTGATTAAAAATGATCTGTTTTACGACGAGAAAGCAACACCATGCAAACTTCCAAACGTTGCTAACTCTGCATTTATTCAGTTCACGTGAAACTCACTTATCCAACTTTTTCATGTTGCAAATTTCAGATAGGTAAATATTATTGTTTAGGTAACATTGTTTGCTTGCTAACACTGAACATCACAGATAATACATGTGCACTTTGAGAGGAATCTGATTAGTCGGTGACTTTCAGTTCGATATTATCCACCTTTATTTCTTATCGACCGCGTGACCATTCGTCAAAATTACCTAAACGAAAATTTGCAAATCAATTTGGTACTATCTGCTACATAGTAATATTAGAGCAATATCATAATAATACAAATTTCTGATATGTGAACCCCCAAAAACCCGTCTGACAGAAATTTTCTTGACTATTATGTATGTGATGCGGTTGAAAAGTTCACTAATGAGATTGTCTGTGACAATACAAGTAATCGAGTTGAGAATCTACGAAACATTTCAAGCTTTAATTCCTGAGGTCATTAGAAAACTACCCGTTCCCATCGTTGGGGTTGATTAGAGATCGAATTAATGCTGAACATGGTTTTATTGAATAAGTTCCATCAATACCCCCACACCCAATATCAATAACCATCTACAACAAACTTCGATTTAAATTGCATTGAAATATTTTTTATCATTTAAAACTCCTTGAGAGATGTTTTGATTACATGCTTGAATAATTCCGTGAGTATAATATAATATTTCTCATATGATTTTATTCGTATTGTAGACATCATCGATCAATTGAAAAGTTTGATTGCTTATCTAATTCGTTCAACCTATTCGTATGTATCGTGTGAACGTCGTAAAAATTTAACGACCTGGTTCATTGAATTTTTTTTCGCAATGTTGCTTAATTGCACGTCGGGAAGAGTTTGATAATGCTGTTAAAACCGTATCTAGAGAGTGTGATCGGAATTCGTTAGACAATTAATTCATTGTTAGAGCTTTCCTCCGACTAATTAGTGAGGGTCGAGGTGGCGCGTGACCTGTCTGTCGATGGGCTGCCTCCACTTCTGCCACGGAAACAATTAGTCCGGTCAGTGTTTAACCAAATGCCATTGCAGACGTAGATCAAAGGAATCTGGGAGTCGAATGTCGGCCTTGCCCTTTGTCAGCTCCCGACTGATCTGTTCATGATTGGCGAGGTCCACGATAAATATCACTTGTTTCGAAGAAAGAATCTGGTCCTGAGACAGTACCTGGTCCCAGTCCGACTAGGGATATTATGCTCCACCTTCGCAAATGCCTCGCAGTGCATCATGTATGGACGTGTTCGCTATGCGGCACGCTCCATGAATAAATCAGAGCTTTAACCCTCTCTGAGATAAATTTGTCTAGCTTATTTATTATTTAATAAAATTTAAAAATTAAATTAAAATTATTGTCGGCAAATGTGTACCTCACAATTTTTTTGTATTGGCCTAGTCTTCTATAGGGCAGCTTTCTTTAGTGTTGTCTATATCTCGGCGTTATAAGAAGGTTAGCTGAATAAACACCCAACACACTAAATATTTTTTCTAACACGATTCGAAGAAACAAAAAAATATATTTTTAATTTCGTGCATTGTTGCGTGCTGTTGCGTAAAAAGAGATAACTTTTTGTCACAATAGTAATAATAAAATAAGAGTTATAGACAATTTTGAGAGAGACCAAGGTCTCATCTATCTGTTGAAAAAAGTTGTGATCTGAATGATTAAAAGTAATGCAGGTTTCACACGAAAATCATTAATCTTTGGGGTAAAAAATTATTCCAAAATGTGATAGTATAGTCAAAATACTATCTTGGAGAAAATGGAAGAACTTTTAGTGGTTTAAATCGAGGAATTAGTTCAGAAAAATATTTCTGTAAATGGAAAAATTATAAAAGAGTTTAGCGCTTAGAATATACAAACTAATTCATCATTAAAAAAGTTACATTTATGTCTTTAATTACCCTTTATACGATTTTCTATATCACAATGTTGTTATTTTGTCAAACAACACGGTTTTTTAAATTTACGGAACCAATCTTTAAATTTTTTATGTATTCTGTCAATTTTTAACGGTTTTGGAATATATCTAACGTTTAAAAAGAGATTTGAGTGTATTGTCATATTTTTTTGACAAACTAGATATTTAATTTTTAAATCAAGTTCATTATGCAATTGTAGTAATTTGGTATAGCAAAACGTTTTTTGTATAGTATTCTATTTTACACGATCAAAATGTATACATTAAGTGTAAAAATATGCTTATATATTTTAAATCTGTAATATTCCTAATGATATTGTTTGATCCAACACAAAGTACTAATTATCTATTTTCATTTTCTGAATAATGGGATTTATCAGTGTTTTAAATTTTAATTGTTAATCACGATTCTTAGTTTATTCCGGAAATTTTCTGAAAATCGACATCAACGTTAAAAATAGTCAATTATAATTGCTTTTGACATAGAAAAAGATAAATTGCGTATTTAATGAAAATACGTCACAAGACTCGCAATAATAAAATCAAGCAAAGCGACATTTTTACACGTTCGTGGATTTAATTTACGTTTATCGAGTAAATATCGTGTGTGTGTTTGTGTGTGTGATTGTGGGACATTGGACGTTTGGCAGATGGGTCCAGTTGGTAAACACTCGACGGAACATTGGCAATGGCGAGTACCTACACTAAAAGCCAATTACATCACTGTCAATATTGAGGCCATTATCACTAGGTGCGACGGCCGTTGTGCAATTTGCTTTCTCAACACTCCAATTACGAGCTAATTTCATTAGAAATTCATCCGGTGTAGCCTAACGAAAATACACGGGTGTCTATGAATGTGAAACAAATGGCATTTTTAGCGCATTATTTGGCGTGATGAAATGCACGGGTGACAAACTAACACCGGTAGTCATTTTCCCATTGCGCAATATGGATTGACATTTTTATCGGACACGTATAATTCGCAGTGATTCACGTTTATTTGAGTTTTATTCGTGGCGCGTGATTGCTTCGAGAGAAATTGATTGTTTTAAATTTAATAACTGATGAGGGCTGGGTTTCATCTGTCTGTTCATAGGAATCTGTTGAATTTTTCATGCCCAGTGTTTGTTCTCCCTTGATCACTGTAGTTTTCTAAAAACTGGGCGAGGTCTGTGTTTAGATAACGTAGTGACCCCCAGGGAACATTACGTGACCCAAGTCGACAGAGACATAGAGCTGACGACACGACCTCATGAAAAACCAAGTTGTCTAGAAAAGGGATGAGGAACTTGAGGTATTAAAACCACATACGGCCTCCCAACATGGAACGCCGTATCTCTAAATAAATCTATTCAACTATCCAAATTTAAAATTAAATTTTACTCCATTTTCTATTAAAAATAAAAATCCTAGATGTATTTAATCAATACATAGAGGTACAAACTCATAGATCCATTGTTTGAGTTTTCAGTAAATACGATTTGATGAAATCTCAAAATAAAGTGCGAAATTAAGTCAGGCGATGCATTTTTTTTTAAGAAGGAGGATAATTGAAGAATATTTAAATACATCTATGTATATAATGCCGATAAAACTGGATTATACTGAAAGAAAATGCTCACCAGTATTTATTTATACAAATCTGAAAAAAAATCTCGGGATGTATGTAGCAAAGGATAGCATTACCGGTTTTTTTACTGAGAATGTTTGCCATGATTTTATATAAACTCCTTATTGCACGATAAATAGAGCTAGATAGGCGAAATTATGAATAAAAAATAAATTTAAGACCATGCTGACGACCATCGCCAGCTCCATCGTTTTCCAGAATGTTGATTTATTAAACATAAAGGAACGTGTTCGATTAGTACGTATATTATGATTTGAAAAGGACACTGTTGACAGAGACCGTCGTGTAACAAAAATCTGAAAAAATCGGTATATGCGAGTTAACACCAAGAAGGGGGTTTATTTATAATCGAAAATAGACCCCAAGCATTTCAAGTTTTACTTAAAAAAATGATTAGTCTTAGAATAAAAATAGTTATGAAATTGTGGATTTTTTAACTAATCAATATGACGCGTAAATGACAACGCTCACGACGATGTCACGCCGCAGACTGAGCACTTGCAGCACGTGTCACTAGCACTTGGCACATCGTATCGGATGCAAATGAGAAAAAACATCGCGCCTGTGTGGCCACGGAGGTGTTGATGATTATTTATAATATTTATTCTTTAGACTTTAGGCTTTAGACAAATACAAAAAGTTGATGACATGTACGTTTTATATTAAAAGAGTTATTCGAAAAAAATCAAAATCTTAAGGTCCCAAATAGACCCCATCGACACGGCTGGGTTTTTAATGGTTCAGACAAAAACAAGGTAAACATAGATAATAAAAAATCCTAAATAATATATAAATAAATTAATGCAATTTTTTAATAAGAAAATCACAAAAATCGGATTGGTATATCTATATATATTTAATCTTTTTTATATATATTATATATTCGATTCTATAAATATATTAGCAAGGGTTCGTCAGAAATTAGTTCATAGCCATCAATCATTGTGATCTGTAACATCTTTCACTTCGTCTTTCTGTTCCTTGACAATTCCAGCTTTCCGAAAAAAAATATTGATCATTTTTCAATTTCACCCCAACCTTTAGTGGTGTAACGCAATAGATCTCAAATAGACACCTTAAATATTTTCGAAGTTCCTGGTACAAATATCAAAGATCACCAGCATCTGTATCAGATTTTTGCGTTAATAATGCTTGAAAACACGGTTTATTTTAAATTCCATTGGTTGCAATTCACTAGAACATGCAAATTTTATATTTTCTTTTAATTCAAATTTTAAATATTTCATACATAAATTGCGGGAAAGAAAAAACGCAAAACCGGATATTTAATGAACTGAAATGAAACGGGGGAAAAATGTACCAAAAAAAACCGTAAAAACGGAGTTCTACTGTATTTAATAAAAAAAAAATGATAAATACGTTTTTAATATAATAATGAATGAATAAATCTTTGAAATGTTAAAAGGTTTACTAATCCTGTTTTAGAATAATTTTCTAGCAGAAAAACAACAGGGTTGTTATATAATCGATGATACTTTCAACGAATGAGTGTCTTGTGGTTGGCAAATGATGATGATGATATCAATAGCATCGATTATTACGAGTGTTACTTAAAAGATGTTTAATATTACATTTATTTTATTTCAAGGGAATGTACGTTTTATCAACAAAAAAAATCGCAAACATGTCATGAATACGCGTATAATTAAATGTTAAATTTCGCATAAAACGATGCGAGATGCGATACATAATAATGTATAGCTTTATTTTGTAGCATAAATTTGAGTTATGCATTTCACAAACAAATTCAGGATGTTGCCTAACGCTTCATCACCGAACATCGCTAATAATGGCTCTTTATAATTTCAATGGCAATTTTTTACGTAATTAATTTAAATTGGCAATAATGCCAAGGAAAAACGTATAAATCAAATGCCTTCCTTATGCGTCGTGTCGATTTTTTGCACTCGCCATTTTTCCGTCACATAATGTAATTTTTAATGTGTCCGGCATATCTTCGGCGATCCATAAATCGATCGCTGTTGACAATCTAAAAGATGTTTTCATAATATGACCTTGCCAATTTTGTGCATGACCACTAATTGGGTCACAATTGTCACGTTGAAAGTATAAGAAATGCTTTGTAACCGGGCCACACGCTAGCTCTTTCAAAATTCATACAATGACGTACTCTATATAAATAAAGCCCTAACAAAAAAAAAACATAGGCTAGGAAAATTAGTATGCTCTAATTAAGGGAAAATGCTGAATCGCAAAATGAGTCCCTCTCCTTATTTTTGTAGCCGAGCAGAAACCGTTCCAACGGGCAAATCAATACATCCACGTCGGCACGGTGCATTAGTCACCTGGCACCGAAATAAGATTCACTCTCTGAACTTATAAAACCATAAAACTAATGACGCAAAATTGACACCTCTCGATATATGGATTGATTCATCGCGTCGATATGTAATCCATTTATTTTTTGCTGACGCTAATATGGCGTTTTGATTGTATACGAAATGAGTCTACAGTGGACCTATTCTCGTTGTAATTGTTTCTCGTTTACTGCGGTGCCCACGTGGACACCCACAGGCGAAGTTCAAGTTTATTTTGCTAAAATTATGGTATTGGGAAGAAAAACCAGTCTGGAATATAAATTTAACTTCGGTGACTAATCCGATCCTGTCCGCGAGTACTCGGTTACTCCTAACGATCACAACCCTACGGTCACGGCTAATAATACATTTTTAGTATTGTATATACTTAAAAATGATCATCGTGGTTTTATTGTCTAAAGTTGCAGAAAAAAATGGGCTATTCCAAGCTGCAATAAAATTGAAGAATTATCTTCTCCATCCACGATTGAGATTTACGACTGAATAAAAATCGTAATTTATATCGTTTTTGCATGGGAAATTGTTGATATTTTAAACTGGAATTTTAAAAAAATATCACTATTTTCGAATCACAGCGAATCTAAAATCTACGATCGCCCTGTACGCCACTGTTTGATATATACGATTCGCGAATATTGAAGTATAGCGTACATATGCTTTGGAAATGTAGTATATATATTTTCCAGTCGCCATATTGAGTTGGTTATCTGTAACAAGTTTCAATGCTTTGAAATGCTTAAACTAAAACTGATTCATTCGACGTCAACAATTGCTTTGTTTGAGATTTTCAAACCATGAAAGATATCAGCAATATTTTATTTTTACTATTAGACGATAGACGAATGGTATGAAGGAAAAATTAACAAAAATGTTTTTTGTTCAGCTCCGAGTGAGTTTTTGATTAGGTAAAAGCTATTTTTATTGACGGAGCTGAACCGAAAAGAATTAACGGTTTATATCGTGTTATTATATTATTTAAGAATATCGATTAAAAATTTCTCAGAGACCCCAAGCATTTCGAGTCATTTTTAAAAAAAAAAATGAATTATTCTAAGAATAAAAATAATTATTCATGATATGCTTCAAAATTTGGTAGATATTTTGATTTTTTAAACTAATTAATATGATGCGTAAATGTCAACGCTCTCGGCGATGTCTCGCCGTAGTCCAAGCTCTCGACGTTTCACTCGCATGGTACCAGACGCGAGCGAGAAAAAAATCGCGCTCCTGGCAACAGCAGCTACTTATGTATTTTTTTTTTTGCAATTACAGACAAAGTTCAATGATTATTGTTGCTTTGTATCGTCTGGAAGAACAGCATAAAGATCGTATAATCAGCGTGTACAGGTCGCCTTTTCCTCTCGCTTGTCGTTAATCCAAAGAATCAAATATTTCTAGCCCTCCATATGACGAGTCGTCAATTGTTCTTTAAGTCTTATATACACGTTACTTCTTAATAAATTAAAAGTAAAAGGAGAGATCCTCCTTTATCAGTGTTTTATTTCTTCAGTGTAAATGTGCATCTAATATTTGACATTCAACTCCAACATTTGTTTTTTGCAATCAAAAGAGCTGTATTAATTATATATTAAGATACAGCGTATCGTGAGTATTTCGAGTTATTACCCCTTTGGTATTCTAATTTCACCAGCAGAAGACGAGTCGAGTCCATCGATCTTTACTTTATCACGCAACGTGGACTGCCCACTTCCATGCATCATCGACTAATTTTCTCTTTTCTTATTTGATTACGTTGTTATTATCTGTAGAATCATAAATCGTCTGAAGAGTAAAGCACATTTCTTTACTTCTCTTAATAATATGGAAATAATGTAAAGTCCATTTTACGTTTATTATTATAATACGATTGGAATTTAAGATGTACTTTATATATTCATATCTTTATAATGTGCATAAAATCAACACGGAAACATGTGGTATTCTTGATAGAGTCGAGGAAACTTAAGACGAAGCCTGTTTAATTAGTCCTCTTCTTCAAGACACGTCGCCATGATACTGACTCATTCCCTAATTTAGCGGGAATAAGCTGATTCCCTAGGAACAATAGAAGAATCACTCGACAGGTAATAACCCTGAGGCAGGTCTTTGCCACCTGGAGGACATCTCAGTCTCAACCATGATGCCAGGACTGTGACGGTCGTCCACCAGGTTATCTAGGCTCTTCAAATACGGGTCAGGTCGCCAGCCATGAGCCCGGGAGCCGAGCTGTCAACGCACGGATTGTAACAATAATAATCAAACGAGGCTAGGGTCAATTCGTATTAATTTATGGGCTGATCGGGTGCTACAAGCACCTTCTGTAACAAACACGTTACCGAATTGGCCTGGATAGCGGCCTGGCCCCTCATAGCTCCCTAGAATCTACGAAATCATAATTGTGCCCAGCTGCCATCGCCGTCACGTCCAATAACGATACGCGACAACACTCGAGGGTTCAAAAATAATTATTTTTTCGGCTAATAATTCTGGATCAACATTATCTCTACCACTTATAAACATTAAGGAACCCATTTTTTTTATCACTACGCTCAAGGAGTCAGTATGATTGTTCCTTTGATCTATAGCCATATTCTCTTATTATTCATTTACAGTTATGAAATATTGTCATTGCATTGCATCCATTACAATACATATATTGTTTTCCCTGATTTATACGCAAATACTACGTGTGGCGTGACATAATATATTTTGCAATCTATTGCTAATTCGCAAGTTTATGATCCCAACACCACAAGAGAGTTATGCGTGGCCATAAGCTTCATTTTTTCTCCCTATATATAATCTTTTTTATTTAATTCCACGACAATAACGCCCACAGTTTGGTGTGTATCGAGATGCACTACCAATAAGGATTCCAAAAAACTTCTATCCGCGAGTAATTCATTACCAGACGCGCCAATAAAACGTCGGCTTTCGAAAGATTTAAAACATTCCTTCGCCCATATCCAAAATCGCGTGGCAATGAACCTATAATGACAATTTTATCCAATTGTGACATGTTGTGTTTTTCCGAGACCACAAATTATAGACGGAGCCGGGTCATCAAACTGGCGCTAGACCACTTTTTTTTGGTCCGGGCGACAAAGCCATCGCCGTTGAGATCGTTCCCCGCCCGGAACGGACATAAACTTTGATGGATATCGAGTAGATGAATAAATTTAATGTAACAGTCCGCCGCAGATCGACCATAAATATTATTACATAATATGTTAAAAAAAATATGCAAATACGATGTGTGTATTCCGTTTTGGCATCCCGAGCAAGGACGCGGTGCGTAGGCCGGATCTATGGCGGAAGGCGGTTTCCCTAGTTGGAGCTGATCAGGATGGGTATATAAGTCACTTGCTGTGGATGGACTTGGTTATTCCACACGATACGATACGATAGTCACAATGGCACTCCAGGTATTCAAATATACACATATTATACGACAAATCATCTCCCTCATCATAAGAACACTCTTTATTTTAATACCATTTAAACTTAACTTTAAAAAAATATTAATTTAAATTATAATTAATTTATTTTCAGTTGTTAATTGCCGCTACGTTGATAGGATGTGTTTATACTAATGTTATAAGTCCAGCTCCTGCCGTACAGGCAATCACAAATCATCGTCCTCAATACAGTTACGCATACGATGTACAAGATTCGATAACAGGCGACTTCAAAAGCCAACATGAAACGAGGGACGGCGATGTCGTTCATGGATCATACTCGCTCATAGATCCGGACGGCACGAAGAGAACCGTAGATTACACGGCCGATGCAGTAAACGGATTCAACGCCGTAGTGAAGAAAGAACCGATAATAACCGGACACGTAATTCCAGCCCTTGCAAACATACCGTCTCCCATACTCACAAATATCCCCAGTCCAGTCATCGTACCTAATCCCGCCCCTGTTGTGTCAAACGTAGCCACTCCAGTCGTGGCAGAAGTGCCCGAACCAGCACCGCAACCATTGGGAATAATCAACGTTCCATCTTCAGACGCTAATACAGAATCTACCGTACACCCATCCCGCACGCTTGCCATCGCCGCTCCGTACAAACATCAACCATTCTATTATACGCCCCAATTCTTACCCACATATCAAAATTACCCGGAACAGTATCTTAAAGGATATAGTGTATCATCGAATTACATATCGCCGTACGTTAACAAAGCACAACCAGTTTACCAGAAAGTGATTGTGCCGCCATCGTACAACACGATTAATCCTTATCAGAGTCCCTTCTTAACTAAATTATCGGCGCCAATCAATTATGCAGTTCCCCAATATAATTACAATCCTTACTTTCCACCCTCCTACGTAAATCATAACGTGAAATACGTAGTGCCGTATAATCAGTTGCAGTACGATCAGTTGGCTTATAATCAATTGTAAATCCGAGAAAAATCTATTGGTGTAATTTCAATGAAATAATGCATGTATCTGAAAATTATTTCTTATTTTTAATATATTTTATGTAATAAAATAATAAAATTACTTGTACCATCAATCAACGATTACAATTATTTTACTCAAATATCCGACTATGTACTATTGACATTCATTTTTATTGTCTGTTATAATTCAAAGTGAACATTAAATTAATATTAGTCTTAATATTCAGACATA
>JAGXCT010035171.1:0-20438 GCA_022495035.1 Philopotamus ludificatus
TATCAATTAGATGTCTCTCATAGTTAACTATGAGAGACATCTAATTGATATAAGTACTATATTAGTATAAGTACTATATTACTACTATCTTAATTGATTATAGTTTCCTACAAGTCACGACATTGGTATTTATTAAAGATTTTTAAATATCCGAGTGTTATTAGACTTAAATTCACCTCCCGAAGCCGTTAACTGTCTATTGTTTATGCAATTTATTTCAAAGAAAACCGTCTTGAGTTTATTTTTATTAGTAAATATGCATTGTTTCTGCCTCATTGTTGGGATGTTGGCTTACATTGTTCCGATTAAATTTCCGCAACGACGGTCACCGCATCCGTAGGTGCTCTGAAATGCTGTAGATTGTTTGGCACCTCAATTGTTTGTGTAGGGTCGTAACCTGTATCGCACAATCGTGCGACGTTATCCCCTAGGACCCGACGCGTTAAGGTCCAATTTGGGGTGTGGTCCGGCCATGCATGATCTCATTTGAGGGGTTTATTTTGCGTTATCACAGGTTGAGAGCCATAACCTTTAAGTTGATCAGTACCAAAGCTTTTGCCAAACGCGCCGGTCGTGCACCAGGGGTGGAGGCCACGTGCTCTCTCTCTTATCAACCACCCCCGATTCATTTATAACAATTTTAAATAATATCGAAATTAAGCAGAGTGTCGGCTTCATAAATTTTTGCAAATCTGTGATTTAAAATATAACATAATATACAAAAATTGGCGTCGCATTATATATTGAATTTAAACAGCGATGGTCGTAATTTTCGTCGTTATGATTTATAATAATAAATGCAGAGTCGTTATGTCGTGATTGTACGAATTTTTATTTATTTAACAAAAAAAAATCTATAATAATAATTATTATGTGTTGCATATAATATTTATAGTGATTTTTTATTATTATTGATATAATGTTATTGAATTTATTTCAATACATGTTATAAATAAGGTATGTTTTTTATGTATAATATATTTTAATGATTAACAAATCATCCGTCGGGATGCATTGTATTATTTAATATATATTTATTTTAATACTAAATACAATTTTATTTTATTGTATTTTAATACAAAATATATTCATGCCGTTTCATATGGCGAAATATTATTAATTAAAATATTAAATGTCATTTTGTATTTATATTTTATTGGATTAATGTGTATATATTATTATTTAAATATTAAATATGTCGGTATCGGAATTTTCTTTAAGATGCGGATTTTCGCGTCATCTGCCGTCGGCAAAAAATTTTCCCGTCGCTTAAAAATTTTCTTTCGCGTTTTGAGTTATGATTCTCTCAATTAAAAATGTTTTAATGATAATGATATCAATGGACTTTTCCTTAATTAGACCTATTCCGTGAAAAAAGGGGTTGAAATGAAAGAGGCCCACTCCAGCCCGGTGACAACAAATGCAATCACAAAAGACAAGCTTTAGAAAATAATTAACGTCAGGGGTGGCCTTGAATAAAAGATTTTTCATATAAAAACTTCACTTGATGTAATTTATTAACTACTCTTATAAAGCGCTATGCTGGAAAAACTTCATAACAAAACTTCCCCTTGCCAGCAATAATACGGCAGACGCCATTGGTTTAAAACCAGCAAAAACCACTCATTAAATATTAAATTATACGCTATCATATTTTTTATGCATAGATAGTATATTGTTATGTAATTATTAATAATAATTAATCGCAAATTCTTATTGTCGAATTTATTGTGAATTTAATCGGAGAATTTTAAATAAGATAATTTACTCGGACATGAGATAAAAATGTTATTCATTGGAATATTAATTTTATTGCTTATTAAAATGGTTCGCCGATGGTTTGTCACCACTGTCTCGCATGCATAAATGAATCGCACAGCCTTTCTTGTCACTGTTAACAAGCGCAACACTTCACAATATAAAATTTGCAGAGTGCAGTTGATGCGTCGCTAATTGACTCGTGCGCAGATTATTTCTGAAACTTGCATTCAATACGCATTTTCTTATTTTTAATTGGCACTCTTGTGCTTTGTTGCAGATAAATTGTGTATTCCGGATATTTCGGAATGTTACCAGCTCAACAATTGGGCGCCATCAACCCCTGGCCCCCCGACTCTGGCCTGCTCGATCGTATGGACGATCTTGCCCACAAAGGTTAACCCCGATTACATATACTATCCGTGTGTTTTGTTTAGCGATAATTAATGCTTAGAATGTCTAGAAAAATCCTGTATAATAATTGTTTAATAATTATTAAGAGACTGTTGTGAAATTTTGCGGTGAAACTTTATTATGACATTTAAAAAAACATTTCTTATTGTAATCTGATATCTTATATATTTTTTATGACGATGATATTGATTTACTTGGACCGTTTTAATCGGATTTTACTTTCACTTGATCCTGATTTTTTAAATAAAATATTTAATACGTAAAACGACAATTCGGCGCCGACAAAACGGCGCCGATGCACAGTTGATCATGAATTCTCTTAGAAAAACTGCTTTTTCATTTGAGCTATAATTATGAAATTTATAATGAATATAGAAGAAGATATATTCTTTTATTTAAAATAATAAAATTTAAATATATACTTCTAAATAATGTTTAAAAAATATTTTATTTAAAATGAAAAATTTAATTTCTACTTTTTTTTATATATATTATTAAAAAATATAGAATACGCTTTTTTATTGCATTTATAATATTATTATTCAAATAAAAATTGTATATATTAATATATACTCAATTGAATTTGAAGCTCTACAAATATATCGCGCGCTTTTTTTTAACTAGCGTGATTAAAAATGCAATTACTCAAAAAATGCATTAGAGTGGCAAGATATTTTTTATTTCCATTAACAATGAATATATTTTCTCTGCTTTGGCATAAATATTTTTACCCGGACGCAAATTTTGATTAACCAAATATATTTACAATGTTTTTAGATATTTTTGAAAATTAACGATATACTCTTCAATATGGTGTATATAATAATAATATGCGATTAAAAACTGTAAAGATATACTCGATTGAATTTGATACAATGATAATATTTCAATTGCATTTTTTGCTAATGGTAAACTTTAAAAGCTTATATTACTAAATAAGGTAAACTTTAATGTTTTATCTGTTGCCGTTTCATTTCTTCTGAAATCGAATTTTCGGCAGTTGAAATCATGATCCACTGTGATTTTCCAAAATTACTGAAAAAGTGCATTAAAGCGACAAGATTTTTTTTATTCCATTTATAATATTATTATTCAATTAAAAATTGTATATATTAATATACTCAATTGAATTTAAAGCTCTGCAAATATATCGCTCGTTTTTTTTAAATTAGCGTGATTAAAAATGCAATTACTCTAAAAGTGCATTAGAGTTACAACATTTTTTTTATTTCCATTAACAATGAATATATTTTCTTTGTTTTGGCATAAATATTTTTATCAGGACGAATCGTGTTAATATTTAAAAATCCTGTAAAGATATACTCGATTGAATTTGATAATTTTTTGCTAATGGTAAACTTTAAAAGCTTATATTACCAAATAAGGTAAACTAATATTAAAAAAAAATAGTCACGTATCAAACTATTATTTGTCGTTTTATTTCTTCTGAAATCGCATTTTCGACAGTAGAAATCATGATCCACTGTAATTTTCCATATATCAATAAGAATTTATCAATTATTAATTTAAGAAATGTAAATGATATTTAAAAAAAAATGTTTTATATTTAATTTTGTCGTAAAAGGGTTTCACTGAGTGTTTAATATTCGAAATTTGTACTCATAGTATATACAATAATTTGTTAATTGCGTTTTTCTCCGACATTTCTTAAAGAACCCGGGAAATGCAAAGAGGATTTTTTCCCGTTTCCAGAACGAGTTTTAAAAGAGGCGGCCGGAGAAATGAACGGCGGAGGAAAATATTTAATGTAAAATAATATTTGATTTTGCTAAAGATAAAAGGCACCGTAAAAGGGTCTTTTAGTTTCAAAGAAATAATAATTTCAAACTGTCTTAGAGATAAAGGCATTTTCGTTGGGAAAACTTCTCCTTTATGGCCATTTTCCAGGCGAAATTAAAAAGTTTATACCGCGGTGAAGACGAGAGCAGTTATAGCTATAAAACGAAGCTCAAACGGCAATAGGTACTTAAAGGCTCTATATACAATTTTTCCGCTCTCCGCCGTTTTTCAGCTGAAATAACTTTTCCTATCTTCGCCTCTGATGGTATCGGCGAGATTTTTTTTTTTTTTAATAAATTTAATAAAAACGTGTTTAATGAAAAATAAAATTAGTTTTAAGATATTTTTTTTATTAATGCCTAAAGTTTATGACACAGCCAATGATTACTTTCACTTTGTTCATCATATATCAATTTAAAAGAGCGATATTTTAAATATGCTATTGTTTGATGATACAATTGTTGAAAACCGCTGGTACCCCAAATGACGCTCAAGCGTACCCGCTTCTTTCACCCATCGCGAATGAACGAGTTTTATGAGACATTTTATTTTCGAAAAGAATAAATTCATACTCCAAGAATTAATTGAATAAATAATTCAAATAAACAACACAAAAAAATATTATAAGTTTTCAAATGAAACTTTTGTAACGTTGCCGAATTTTTATAAAGCTGCTTTTCAAACAACAAAAAAATGCTTTATGTTAGACTTTTTAAATAACTTTTCAAGTAATATAACATAAATCACGTATTTTATTATTGAATATGTTTGTATTTATACTTTTTTTTGTGGTGATATTCGTTAGTTGGTTTCATAAAATTGATTGTGATTAATCGATGTGGCATCGATCCGGTGTCTGCAGAATGTCTCGATGGTTCTGATGTCGATGATGAGGGCGAAGGATGGACGGCGATCGGTGGAATAAGCGGGTAGGACGGCGATTAGCTGGTGAGCGGCGGCCTAGTGACACGAGTCCGTTGTGTGTCCGGCAGGTCACAGCGGGGTTAACCAACTGGGCGGGGTGTTTGTAGGGGGCCGACCACTTCCGGATTCCACCAGGCAGAAGATCGTCGAGTTGGCACATTCGGGGGCGAGGCCCTGCGACATCTCCCGAATCCTGCAAGTCTCCAATGGCTGCGTATCCAAGATCCTTGGCAGGTGAGAACAAATATTAATAATCTAACCGTGCAATATTGATGCTCTATGTATAGTTTTTATCGGTGGTGGTTCGTGGGTAAAATATTTGGGGGTGCTGCGGAGTATTAAAAATGAAAAAAATATATTTCGCTCATATTTTTGGCCTTTTAACCTGAGGCGGGACGTGTCCAACTCAACCCTGAGGCCAGGATTGCGCTGATTGTGCTTCGAATACGGGTCAGGTCGCACAAGTGGCACATGGCTCAAAGAGGCAGTGAGTCACTGTGACTGCGCTACAGTACGTTAGTATGACTGCACCTGGTTGTAGCGCGACACGGCGTTTAGAGGCGAAACCCCCCGCACTCCGCTACCCGCCCGCATCCATCCAATATGCAACGTCCTCAGCGCTGAAAAGAAGGCAATGCTCTTGCATTACACCGCGCGGAGTAGCATTACTCCCGAAGCCACCGACCAGATTAATAAATATAATATATATAAACATCTTATAAACAATCTTTTATATTATAGTCAATATAATCCTGGATAGAGTTGATTAAAAACCCAATACTGCTCCCATGAAAACTATGTGTACACATATCCTTATGTGCATAAATAAATCTGGTCTCTAACGGATTTCTACCACAGAGACAGTATACCCCGGGAAGGAAAACCCTAATCTGTTGACCAATAATTATCGAGCGACTACATGTGTATGTATGTAGTCGTTCGTTACTAGTCCCTTGTGATTCGTTATAAGCAGATAATGCCTTAGAGAAGAGAACTAACGAATATCGAGACAAACCCCCTCCTACTTACCTGGACACAGTCGAGAGGGTAAAATCCGATACCAACAAGGTTGAAGATGTACGTCCAATGCCAGAAATGGCCAAGAGAAGGAAACTCTTTACCAAAAACCGCATACCAAGACGGCTTGGGTCCCCGCGGTATGGACACGAAAGGGGAGCCCTTACGTCACGTGTGAGACTCAGATTCCTTTGGCCTCGACTGCCATTCTAGAGTTTGGCGAGGCCCAATGCCCTCAGCGAGTGAGAGCCTTGTGGCTGGCAAACGATGATGATGATGATATAAAAATATATGTTTCCTCCATTTTCTTGGGGGTGCTGCAGATCCGCAGTGCATATGGACGAGCCGCCACTGGTTTTTATATGTTATTTTATATCATTGTTGCTGAATTTATATATAAATCCACGAGCATTTGATATCAGAATTATTTCCTTGAAAATTTTGTTGCAGTATTTCACAATGTAGATTAATTAGAGTTTAAGGCTTAAACTTTAAGCAGAAGCTTCAGAATTTTATAATAAAATAAGTTTTTAATTAAGTAGATGTCCATTGCAGATAAATCCGGCTCGGAATGATGCATCTGAATTTGTCTGACATTGAGTATTGTTAATTTTGGCATTGAACAGGTTTTAAAAAACGTTGTCAAAATTTCAGTTTAATCTAAAAAAAATATATATTTGCTAAAAATTCGTTTGGAATTTTTTCTTTAGTTTTCGAGGGTATTAAAAAAATTACTAAGTATCTTGACATGTTTTTATTGAGATTAATGTTAGATGTTTCAAAACTGTTTTTTTTTCTCTCTAGTCCGGGTTTTCCTAAAGGTTCCAGGTGGACCTCTTGGGGTCTATGGAATATATATATATTGTATTACAGGGGTCAATTGAAGGACGATGATAATTTTTTCGACTTTAAAATTGAATATTCAAATTCCTAT
This sequence comes from Philopotamus ludificatus, assembly GCA_022495035.1. Lineage (NCBI taxonomy): Eukaryota > Metazoa > Arthropoda > Insecta > Trichoptera > Philopotamidae > Philopotamus > Philopotamus ludificatus. The sequence goes on from JAGXCT010035171.1 coordinate 6,848, forward strand.
AACTAATATTACTGCTGCATCTTCTGATGGTGCGCCATCAATAGTCGTAAAATTACGAAGATTTTTATTAGGAAAAAATCTTAGTTCTTGCTCAATTCGTTCGAATCTTTAATTCTGTAATTGAGTTCAAATTGAATCAAAGACTAAAAAAATCGTCTAAAACTTTATTTGTTACAATTTTATGGAGGATTCGGAAGTATGGAAAAAGGTTGAGAACCCTTACTCCATACTTTCGGTACGAAACGGGTAATACAAAAATGTCTCGTTTTTCGCCAAAAATTCTTACATTATTACATTTTTCCACAAATGAAAAATTGATGAGTGCACCAAAACGCATGGAATAATAAACTTAATATAAAATTAGGTAAACATCCAATTTAGCTGTTTATGTCCAGATACGTCAGGGACAATTGTACCAAGCTGGCGAATTTAGAATATTTTCTTTGTGTTTATGACAAAATTGCTACTTTAAGTTACTACTACGATTATTCGTACGCTCAAAAAGTATCATTAAAGTATCATAGATCATTATTTTTCGTCTATCAGGGATGCGCCATTCATATGGCCAGAATGTGCGGCGCACACAGATTAGGTTCATATTCAAATTATGTCCATTCTTGGCTTGGAATAAGATCACAGTCGATCTGCTTTCGATGATATTCCATTGTGTTAATGAAAGAATCACTATATTTTAATAATTGTTTAATCAGCTATAAATTCTTGAATGTATTTTTTTATCCAAGAAAACAAAAATCGCAATTATTTTCTTAATAATAATTATGTATAACATGGTGTTACATATTATGTTACGTTAAAAACAGATGTGGAATACGCATTTTTTGCCCAAATTTATACCCACCTAATGTGTACACAGACCCGAGAAGCCTTTTATGAAATTCATAAAGATCAAATTCCATTTTACAATTTAAATTTCATCCGAATTAATTTCGCAATGTGTCGCTACGATCGATACGGTCATAACACGTGTAATTGCGTCCATTCTCGATTATAATTAAAAGCGATTAAAAACCGGCGCAGATTGAGAACGCCTGGTAAAAATATATTACGATACGTCAGACTGTCATATTGCATACGAGAGTTGTTGTTTTTTTTAGTTCTGTAATGTTAGAAATGACATGTTGTCAACGGGGCGAGCGTAAGACGTGGTTTCTTTACACTGACATGCAAAAACGACACGTAATAAAACTGTGGTGCGCGATTTATTATCGATAAACATCGTTATTGATTGTGTTATTAGATTTATTCGATTTTGGGATCGTTAGATTTCGTTAGACTCAGTTCGCGTGTAATTCAAAACCGCTCCGCAGCCGGCATACTTGTGGTCTCTGGTATATCTAGCGTTAAATTCTTGCCTAGATATACTGGCTTAAGGTACTGAAAAAGGATAATGTTACACGTTTTCAAATGTGACATTGTCGAATCGCATTAGGATCTCCGTATATTTACTGGAACGAGGCCAGAAATTTTCTGATACGTGGATAATGAAAACGGATGTCTAATTTTTAGGTATTACGAGACTGGCTCGATAAGACCGAGGGCGATAGGGGGCTCCAAGCCGCGGGTGGCCACCGCCGAGGTCGTCAACAAGATCAGCCAGTACAAGAGGGAGTGTCCGAGCATCTTCGCATGGGAGATCAGGGATCGTCTGCTGCAAGAGGGCGTTTGCACCAACGACAACATACCGAGCGTGAGTATTTTTTCACATTTATATATTCTGATGTTTGTGTGCAAAAAATCCCTCAATTTTATTCCCCACTTCGATGTATACGATACGCGATTCGAGTGGAAGTCATGCAGATTTCCATGGTTACGCCGAGTCTACGGCGGGTATCCCCAGGTATCTCTACGGGGGCGTAGAGCTGTGTGTAGATATTTCGGGGGGAGGCGTCTAAAGCGTCCGACTTATAATCCGCAAATTGATGGAATAATTTGCAAAGCGCTTTCGTGCAAACGCTCTAGATTAAATATCGATTGAAGTTTTCTAATATTTTTTTTAACAATTATCCTATACATTTTCGTTTATTCTACATTTTGTATGCAGATAGAACAAAAATTTAACGCATCTAATTCATATATCGCTGTTTATCTTTATATAAAATGGATCGTCGATATAACGAGTTCCATAGTCCCTCCTATAGCGCCCCTTTCTCCTAGAACGTAAATGTTCAAGGTCAAATTGCATATTTGACTATTGATTTCTTTGGTTTACAACAAAATATAAAAAGGATCAATGTCGTTTAGTTGATAATAAATAATAACACGCTACATTGACGTATTGATTGTTGATGTATTGATTTAGTTATATTTACAAATAAAATCTTTTTAAATTTCGTACGAATGCCTTTGGTTTCTATAACGCGGTTTTTCTATAACGTAAACCCAATGTCTTCATTAAAGGAGGGCTGATTGTAATTGATAATACAGACCTAAGTATTAATATTAAAATTTTTAGTATATTCGTCATTTAATTTATATAAAAACCTTGGAAAAAAACCATATAAAACTTGGGATACGTTTCGGGATACGAAAAAGACATAAAACTCATACAAAATGAAGAAATATGTTGTCTTCCTAATATATATTTTTTTCTTTCTTATAGTTGATAATAAGTCATCAGTGGAAATATTACAAATGTCTGATTCCTTCTGAGAAAAAATAATCTTAGTTACTTTTATTAGAAAATCAGTTTATTTTTAATCATATCTTTATGAATTTCTTTATATTACATTTGAAAATATTTTATTTTCTTTCTCTCTTTATTTCTTGTTCGATATTTCGAACATATTTTCCATTTTTCTAGTTAAATCGATAACTTCATTAATACTTTTAAATAAATAGATCTGAATCACTGATAGATTTGTCTTCAACTTCTGGATTGCAAACCATTTCAACTAGATCGTCCTTGGTTATTACATCTTCCTCGAATAAGTCCTCAATATCATAGGTATTCAAACCTTAGAAAACGGTTTCTAATGAATTCGTCTAACTATTTCTGGTAATAATTCACGTTCAGGGGAAACGGGAAACGTTTTTACGGGTTTTTCTAAACCAACTCGAATGACTAATCTTAATTTGATAAAAATATTTTTTATTGTTAAATAACATTAGTTTTTGTACGCGTAAATCGAGATATAGTAAGACGAGTAGTATAGAAATATGTTCGCGTAAAAAGATTACATACTTACGTATATTTTCAGCATAAAATATAACTTTAAATATATAGGTAATTAATAAGAAAATCATTTTATTAAATCCTGAGAAAAATAACTGCCTAATTATAGAACATTAGCAATATTTTCATTATCCATTTCGGCTAATTCTACATTATCCGTTTTTTATCAATAAATAATTCTTCAAGAAATTCGAACATCTGGCTAGATTATTAAATTATTTTACTCGCATTTCTTGCATTACTATAAAACGATAATTTTACCATTTCTTTAAATATATTCAGAGCGATTTCCGAGTGTAAAAGAATTTTTAGTATTTAAAAATAAATAACTGGATTTATCTTAATAAATTAAGATTGTGGTAAACGAATATTAAATAAATCAAGGGATTAGTATCATACTAGAAAAAATGGGATAAATATTTTTATTAAAATAGTAAAAAAATAAGTTTTCTATATGACAATAAAATTCTGGGTGATATCAAAATCAAGCTTTATTCTCAGATAAATATTGCACAGTTAAATTTCATTGTTCGCGTTGATCCAGTATCGTCTTTTGATATTATCCAGTGTATCAAAATATTATCATCTCTCTATATTGGAATAATGTCAATTTCATACAATATTTATTATAGATACATGTACGCATGCGAATGTGATATATGGCCGTGGCGTAATCGGAAAATACTTTCCGACACCCCATAAATAATTTCGGGGTTGTGTACAGACACTCGGTTTCTCCTTCTCGCACACGTTGCTTTTCAGCAAAAACTGTAAAGTGTATTTTCTCGGAGGTTCCCCTAGCTGACGCTCTGGTTTCCCCAAGGAGCGACCCTATTCCTTTCGCGATAGATTTAAGCGCTCATCTTAAATTGTCTATATTCTCATTTATAGACCTACGTATCTACAATCGACGCATTATAAATAAAATCGCAAAAAAATGCGAATAAATCGTGAGCATTTTTAAGCATAATAAAAAAATATCAGTGAATGTGCATTTTCTTTATAATAGTATAATATTAATGCGATATGAAATTACGTCATAATTTGATCTGCGTGACGTCACAGATTTATATCCGTGACGTGTGACTGGGCGTCGGGGAGCCTCCTCCCTGCTCCCCTTATCTCGCAGATGGGATCATATTAAAAATGTCATTTGCTAGCGTGATGACTCTATCATTTTAAATACTTCCCTATCTGATCGGAGGGGTCGATGCGAACAAATAATGTATTGCTACAATAACAACTATCAGATACGGGGATTCTGCATTTTTTAATTTGTCCGATAAAATTGCTCCTCGTCCTTTGGCGAATATCGAGTGCGTAAATAAATATTTTGCGGCGCGCATTTACATATCACCCTCGTTTAGGGTCTCTAATCCTTTTATCCCTTTCGAGTGGGATTTTTACCGCACTGAATGAAACTATGTAATAATAATGTATTAATCTTATCTGTCATCGGCAACATCTCCCTTGGGGGGTCGGCACAAAAAAAATAACAAATCAAAGGGCCCTTCTATTAAAACATATGTCCTGGAGCATTACAGCTCGACAATGCTCGAGAGAGCTAGCTATCTGAAGAGATTTTGACGAGCTGGGGTGGGGGGTTGATTTTGAACAAATTATTAAATAGGATTAAACACTCGGGTAAAGATTATCAACTTTATTTAAATTTATTCAGTCAATTATATTAATAATACTGTTTTTGGATACATTTATTTTATGCCATTGATTAAATTATTTATTATTGAAGTCAAGAATATGTTAAAAACATTTTTTTTACACGAGAGTCGGATATTAAATTATGTTATTGGGTTTTAATTCAATATTAATAGTTCTTCTGTACAAATTAATACTCTTTTTGCACTGTTTTTTTGTTCGGCACGTTTTAAAAAAAATCGTACAGTTGTAAAAATATGTATTATTTATAAAAAATATTAAGTATTTATAAAAAAAATATTATTAGCTGTGCATAATAAATATATTTTTGATATTTGTGTGCTAGATCCATAAATTATTAAAATAATAATCCTGAAAACAGCGCATATTATTTTTCAAGGCGTTTAAAATATATCGAAATCTAAAAAATACATCAAAAGCGGTTACAAAATTGTAACAAACAACAAATAAAACAGGGATAAAAAATATATCTAAAGATTAAAGTCCGAAATACGACTATAGTCAATCCTTGAATAGCGCTCCCTGCTATAGAGCGGTGTGTGCGATAGTTCCTCCTATAGTGCTCCCTTCTGAGCGTTTTTTACAAGACGCTACATTCTTAAAGGCAAATTACATATTTTGTAAAATCGTTATCGGGCTTTTTAGGCTTGTTCATTTTATTCTTAAAAATAAAATAAAATAAAATATGATATGATGTGACAAGAAACATGATATGACAAGAAACAAAAAAGAAAGCTGAGGTACTACAGAAAAAAAACCTTCAAAGATGTTTACTCCTCCGTGTTGTCGTTCAGACTGATCTCAAATACGACACAGTAAAATGGATTTCTTTCGGGTATACCTAATACAAATAAATAGACAAAAAAGATGGTTCAATTTTTTTGCTAAACAATCTTTTGGGCCAACACGTCTGGCCTGGATTTATAAAATACAATAAAAAAAACCTTACCCTAAATTTTGTGCCTAGTCTTCTATATGGCGGGTTTCCATAGTTTGGTTCCTATTTCGGCGCTATAGGAGGTTTCATTGTACAGCAATCAAAAACGTATATATATTTTTCTCTAAATTAAATTAAAATCCATATATTCTTATTGTATTTCTTAATATATAGGAAATAAAATAATGAATTAATATTAAGTAATGGAACCTGCCATTTGTATTTGTGCATCTTATCTTTTTTGCTCGATATTCTTCGGATCGGGCTAAATAGTAATTGGGTATACATGTTACAGAAAAAAACAGAAAATGAAAAATGTGGATTTAATTTGTTATTATTAACCCTTAAAACTCGTATTTTTATATATATTATGTATTTGTCATATTTAAAATTCCTTAAATTTTCATACATAATTACACTGAATTAACCCTTTGAATGCTAAACGACCATTTTTCACAATGCTATCGATAAACATCACCAGAATAAATCCAGGATCTTTCAAGTCGTATCAAATCTCTTTGTTGTGCGTTTCGTCATAAAAAAACATTGTAGCAGTCAAAGGGTTAATTGATTGATCGTATAATTGAAATATTTTATGATGATTTTAATATATTTCCAAAACACGTTGTTTTTTAATCGAACATGGGTTAATTTCTGAATTATTAAAAAATATATATATAATGGCGTATCTGTGCTGTGCCTGTGTGCAGAACCTTTTTTTTTTTTGAACCTCAACCTACCTTTGTACGTCTGTTGTGTTTGAAAAAGCGTACTACGAGCCATTACTTTATTTAATGACGATTTTAAGAAATGAAATTCATTTCATCTTTTTATAGTTTCAATTTTTTCCCTCTTGGCGCCTGTGTGCGCCGCACAATCTAACAATATGGACGGCACACGCCTGATAATGAATCAAATATAATAATACGAGATTTAAACGATAATGCCAACCTCATATAGTGAAAAAATATTGGAAAAGAATATATAATGTACAAATTAGTTATAGTTTTAAACCTTTTTCTGCCCTTATTACATTTTATTTAATTTTTCTATTATACTTCATCGCCATTTAGTTATCTGATGAATCGATTTTCGCGCTATCTATGCATTCAGACACAATACAAAATAATTTGTAGTGAAATAGAGTTGCTAACAATGGCGTCGGAAGTGGACCGAGGACGTCATCACAATTTCGAAGCGTTAAATATCTCATCATCCCCATTGAGAGCGAATCGTCCTCCATGGCGGATAAATAATAACAATATGAAGAATTGCTCCATAAGAAGATTAGGGTACGCGCAGGGTGTCGGCACAGGGCCTGCGAGCTCTGGCACGTGCCCGAGCGGCCGGCACGTGCCAGCAGCACGAAGCACGTGCTCGACGATATTGCACCGAGGAAGGACGTGCAGATTGCTCTCGCAAATTGCGCACAGAGACCGGCGGATAACGTCATAACTGCGTATTCCACGGCCTGCGTTAATTTTTTAGCGATTTTTTTTTGTTTTAATCTCATTCAATATAACGGTTTAATTACGGGGATGTTTAAAATATATGGCAAGGGTTACCTTTTTCGTCGGGGTGGAACCCCCTGTGACTAGTCGTCAAATTGCACGTTGTGGCCTACTGGCGCGTAAAGGATCATACTCGTTTGTTGCGATTATGACGGGAAGACAAATCACACCCTGTTTACAAAGCAACCTTCCATTAAAAATATTAAATTTTAATTGAATAAAATAAAATTGCAGCTGTTTAATATTTCTGTCATCGAATATAATTAAAATAATAATATAATCATTATTTTTTTGGGATTAATATCGAAAATATTTTTTAATAAAATGAATTTTCCGCGAGGGTTTTGGATGTACCGTGTTATTTCGCAGGCATACGTCCCTTATTACTGCGTTTTGCACGAGGAATTTAATTGTAATCTCTGTTTCTGGTACAGTGGGCAGTCTCAATTGGCAGCGGACCCACCCCAGGCTTGGGGTGCAGCTTTTTACACCCCCCAGTCGACGAATAAAAAAATGCAATATATTTAATATTAAGTAAAACTCTTTATAACGGTAACAGGGTGGGGTGGATGCTGAGGACAATGGGAGATATTAGCCGAGTGCTCGGTTTAAGCGGGCCACAATGCCGGCTCTCGAGCTTTATTGTGTCGGTAAACTATGAATTCTTTGCAATCGAATCTCTGTCGATTATCTTATTTTTCATATCTTATATTAAATCTGTCTACACGTATTGTTTTTCAATTCTTATCAAGAATTAATTTATTATTCTTGAAAATCGTATAAATTTAATAAAAAACATACAAAATATCTTTAGAATTTCGATCATCTAAACCAGGGGTCAGCAACCTTTTTTACAACGGGGCAGCTACAAATTTAAAAACGTTGTGCGGGCCGCAATGAACTCGAATTTTCTCTTTATTAACAAAATAATCATGAAAAAAATACTCATTAATATGTGGATAAAGATTATCTAATCAATCCGTCACGGTGGCTCGAAACCAACCGCGTCGTCCGAAGGGGGTCTATTTTTCATTATAAATGATAAAATCCAAGAATTTTAAGGCGAGATATTGAAAAAAACTTGATCAATATCTTGCCAAAATGATTATATTTTGTTTTGTGTTACAGCTGAGATCTTTTCAATGGCATCTTGAATTTTATCCTCTATCTACTATTTGCAAAAGATACGTTTTTTAGCTTTTGGCTATTTGAAATAAATACTGTGCAGTTCAATCTTCATATTATTGTTTGTTCATATGATTCATATTAATATGAATCTACTGATTCTGCTCTTTTAACTGATCCTTCACGGGGACTCGAAACAGAACATAAATGAAAATAGACCTCAAGCATTTCTAGTCAAGATATTGATGAAATCTTTATCAAAAGGTAATGTAAATAATATTATAACATTGATCGCAAAAAAAGATGAAGTTTCACTCGGACTCGGTTATCACATCGTTACGAATGCGACCGAGAAAAAACATCGCCCCCGTAGCTACAGAGGCGAATATTGTTGTTTGTATTTTTTTCGCGATTGAGGACAATAAAATCAATGATTTTTTAAAGAAAGTGTGGAGTTCCGCGGGTTTCTCACCCCTGATCTAAACTAACTTTTAACTATTCTTGGTAGATAATTTAAATTCCTCATTAGTAGTATTTAGTACTGTATATAATATAACTCTCGATATTTCTCATCTAGTTTTTAGAGAAAATTAAAAATCAAGATCTATATTTTGTAGTTTTCTAGTTTATCTAATAAATTCATTTAAAAAATTTGGTAAATTTAAAAACGACTAACAATTCCTTAATTTATTATATAACAAACATTTTTTTCTTGGATTATTCCTGATAAATTTGTTTTATTGGCAAAAAAATGGGTTTTTTTACGCCTTAGATGTAACAGAATATCATAAAAAAATAAATGCCATTTTTTAATTCAGTAGATTTCTATTGCTAATAATATATATTTATATACAGTGTACTCTCGATTATCCGTGCATGGATTATCCGGTTTGCGGGTTATCCGTGCCTGAAAATATTTTGATTGATTTTTTTCTATTATGATTATAAGACGCATTAATGAATTATGAACTTGAATATGCTGTTTAAACGAAATACGTAGGGACACACAGAAACGTCGCCCTGCCATTAATTTCGATATTATTTGTTGCCCATATTTGTGAGCTCTCGACTCATTTGTTCTAAAAAAAATCTAATTCTACCAAAATCTTCGGTCTCTTTTCCAAATATTCTTCGTAGTTTGTTTATTCAGTTGCTTTGCTTCAGCAGTGAAGAAGTGTGTCTTTACAGAGAGCAGATTTTGTCGTCGCGGCAAAGATTGTGATAGTTCTGCAGGTCCTTTCGAAAGAAAGAGTATGAAAACCGCCGACATTCGAAGATTTGGAATCAAAACGAGCAGAGGGAATACCACTAGCGGCCAAATGTGCATCGAAGCAGCAAAGACATTTCAATGAGTAATCTAGGACTTAAAGAAAGTTTCAACGCCTCGCCGCTGGATTTAATGAGGTTCTAAACAAGCGGAATATCGCTTCTGGCCAGTTTAACGTTTCAGGAAGAACGTCTTTAGTTCAAATGCTGAAGCTGCTGACGAATTCTATACGAATTTTGAAGATATATGCAAAGAGAAAATTTGCAATCTGATCAAATTTATAATGCAGATGAAACTGGCTTGTACTAAAGCATCAACAAAAACGCTAGCTTCGATGAGTGAAAAGTCGGCTCCCTGGACACAACCGTCTAAAGAAAGAATAACTGTTATGTAGTTGTGGAAATGCGCATCAGGAACTCATAAAATGTTCCGGGCATTGGAAAAGCAAAAAACCACTATTCATTTAAGGGAACTGAAATAGAAAATCTTCCCGTCGATTATTATGGTCAGAAAGGGGCATGGATGGACAGGGAAATTTTCGAAGATTGGTAAAAAAAGAAATGTCCCCGAAGTGCGATTATTTTTTGAAAATAAGGATTGCCACAGAAACCAGTTTTGTTACTAGATACTTTCATCCGAATGAAAGCATATTGAAAAAAAACAAACGATGGACTACCGATTACAAAATTTTTGCCCATGGACCAAGGTGTTATATCATCAATGAAACGTCTTTATCGTCAAAAAACTTTCAGAAAAACTCTTTGTCGAGGAAGATGATAAATTGATCAATTTTGGAAAAAATGACGTATTGATGCTATACATGGGATAAATAATCTTGGTCAAAAGTAAAACCAGTAACACTCGTTCGATCATGGAGAAAGATTCTTCCTGACATAGAAACAGATTTAATGGATTCGAAAGAGAATGAAGAAAATTTTGTATCTGAAATGTGTGGATTATTGGGATTTTTTTTTTTTGAAGACGCGTATATAGAAAACGTAGAGGAGTGGCTCAATCATGATTTAAATGATTCAGGCTTTGAACGCATGGACGATCCTAATATCTTTTCTCTTGTTACTCAAGAGGAAGAAAATGATATTAATACTATAAGCGAAGAAGATAACAGAACAAGTAAAACGCATTGAATGTACAAACATTACAGATTACGCCGAACAAAAGGGGTCAAGCATAATAATGTAATAGTTTTAAGAATATTTCGAAGTGAAATAAGAAAGCTCGATAAAAAAATCTCAAAACAAATGAAAATAACAGATTTTTTAATTTTGTACATATGGGGTAAAGCATACTTTTTTTTTATATTTTAAGTTCGTATATATGATAAAACAATTACTTTACGACTAACAATTCCTTAATTTTATTATATAACAAACATTTTTTTCTTGGATTATTCATGATAAATTTGATTTTTGGCAGAAAATGCATTTTTTACCTCTTACATGTAACAGAATATTATAACAAAATAGATGCCATTTTTTAATTCAGTAGATTTCTATTGCTAATAATATATATTTATATATGTACTTTTCTTTATTAATACTAACATTACCATATTTTTTTAAAATGATGATGAATTTTCCATTCTTCGATTGTTTAAAAAAAATATTAGTATTTTAAATATCATGTAGTTTCATCAACCCCATTAATCCATCCGTCACGGCGGCTCGAAAACAAGCGCGTCATCCGAAGGGGGTCACTCAAAAACCAAGCGTATAATGTCAAGATATTGGTGAATTCTTCATCAATATCTTGATATTTTTTTTAAACATGCGCGTAAATTACAACGCTCTCAGTCATGTCTCGCCGCAGACTGAGCTATTGCCCTCGCGTCAATTGCATATTTCACTCGCACTCGGCTCATCGTACCGGATGTGAGCGTGAGAAAATATCGCACGCATGGCAACAGAAGCGAATATTCTTGTTTTTATTTTTTTCTCAATTGCAGACGACAATAAAAGACAATTATTATTTATAAAATTTATTTTTTAGACTTTTTTAGCCGACTATAAAAAGTTTTTGACATGTAGGATTGATATTAAAAGATTTATTCGAGAAAAATCCAAAACTTTGAGTTCCCAATAGGCACGGCTAGGCGGCTATGGCTGTCTTTAGAAGGTTTTTTTTTAAATGTATCTTATGCGTATTTTATGCACGTTTTTAATTTACGCAATTTTTCAAGGAAAGTGTACGCCTCGTAAATCTGGAAAAAAATAGGAATGATATAACGTTATACTATCTAATTTATTAGTTATATTTATATCAGTAATTAAGTATTTAAAATAATATATCTAATTAATAGAACAATTAATTCGCAAAATTTTCTCGTGCTAAGCTTAATTTTCATATTTTTGTTGTGGATTTTTACTACATAATTAAAACAATGCAAATACCTAACTAGATTAAACAAAAAGGAAAACTCTTACCACATTTCACTACATCTGACATGTAAAAGATTAATTAAATCATCAAAAAAATAAACCAGCTATTAACAGCAATAATGTGACAAAGATTCATGGAATTTTCATTTTTCTTAAATAATGTTTATTTATGCGTTAATCCTAGTTTTGTCCCCTTCAAAATAATCCCATACAAAATAATCAGCGATTTTTCTAATCTTCGAAGCACTTTCGTAGTGTTATCTTGGGTAAGACGGTTAATTTCTTCATGTTTAATATTAGGAAGATGTCGCGAGGGTCATATCCGGTGAATACGGAGGCCGAACCATCATAACGTTGCTATTTTTAGTCAAAATCTAGTATATATTTAGATCCTTTTTTTATTATTTCATATATTTTAGCTGAAAAAACGTTTCAGCATTGAATGTTTGGCGTTTACTGAAAGAATTCCAAAAAAAACGTTGATCAAATTGGCATCGGCCATTCGGGGGGCGTTCAATAATACCAATCAGCGGTAGTAAACTGTTGCTGCTCATTTCCTCACTTGATTTGTAGCGCCACAAAGCCGTATGATAGTCGTGTAATTAATTTCGATCAAAGGAATGCTTTCATGCGGTCAGCGTTGCAGTGATGACTAGCCCTCGACAACCGTCGACTCAAGAGCCGTAATACCAATTTAATATTTAAACATTTATATTGAACAATCGGACACGGGGGGTGGGCCGTTAACAAACAAACGGCACTGCTAAATGTCCGGGTCAAGGTAAGTGCGTGTTCACCAGATAAATGGTTTATTGAACAACGAGAGGGACTCCCCCGGCCGGACCCTTCATGAACACCCGGGGGAACATCCACAACAATATGTCCGGAATTCCGAATGGGGAACCCACCACTTATGTCAATGTACTGAGATTTTTTTTTAAATATCCATTTACATGATAAATTAGATCTCGATTGCGGCGTACGTGTATCGCCATATGCATATTGTTTAGAATAGAATATAGAAGTTTCTCGTTTTATTTTTAGTGTCGTGACTATGAGTTTGTGTCGAACAAAGGTGACCTTATTTTCATATAAATGTGACCTTAACGTATGTGTTAAAATAAGGCGATGACGTGCAAAGATTCGAGATAAATCAAACATGAAATAGAAAGTCGACCTCATATTATTATTTATTCAACCCCTAATACGCTTTCATATAATAATGTATTATTAGGATGGAAGGAAAATAATTGCTCTTCAATGCTTTTATAATTCGTATAATTATATATTGTATAAGCTGATGATTGGTGATCAGAATGATCAGCTATCTAGATCCGTTCACTACTTAGAAATAAGCAAGCGAATAGGGATGTCAAAGCTATCGACAATTTGAAAAATAAGCGGATATCCAAAACGACATAAACTGGTATTCTCATTTTACGGCGTAGAAATCAAACGTGTCTATCCTGAAAGAAATTGGTAATG
>JAGXCT010035171.1:21312-43588 GCA_022495035.1 Philopotamus ludificatus
CCGACTACTAACTTAAGCTCAGTCGCGGTTAACTTACATTATCGAAATAATATGCGTATTACCTACATGCCATATCACTCGTTAAGCCATAGAGATATAGTTATAGTAGTTACAGTCAGGTGACTGCAAATTTGGGCAGTTGTACACTATATATGTATAATGACGTAAGGATCCATGACCGGACAAGGATTCAAAGCCTTAACCTAATTTAAGGTACAATAAACTTAATGCAATATTCATATATCTGGAAGGTTATAACCATTTTGAAAAAAAAACTGAGGGTAAATTCGCATTTTTGGTCAGGAATAAATTGAACGAGATAAAATTTACACTATAGAAAAGCTAATAGCGATTTTTTGCTGGCTACTATTAACCCATAATCATTGTCGTTTTTTATAGAAATAAAAAAATACAGCAAATTCCCGTTTTCATGCTTTTAAATTGACTAAAAAAACGTAGATAAACGTTGTAAATGGCATTTAATAAAAAAAAATTAAAATGGCACAAATCGATTGAAAGGTTTCTTCTCGTGAGTCTGTAATGTTTGTAAAGTAGCTTTTAAGGCCTTCAATATACTTCATAGAATCTTCTTTTATTGGAGACGGATGGATCGAGTCTAGTAAAACTCTTCTTCATCGGAGAGTTCTCTGAAGTTTACGTAAATATGACTGTCTATTATATCTTCGATTCGCATAACTTTAGATGTCATTACATTAAAATCAATATGGGGTTGTAATAATTATACGCGAACAGCCGGAAAACATGGGTACGGAAAATCAAGGTTCTACAGTTATTTTAATTAACTGTATTTATCTTTCATGATATATTTATTCCATACTGTAATAGATGTTTATGTAATTTCTAAAGAAATCAGCCGGTTTATTAGAGAAAAACTCTGTTTCAAAGCCTCAAAGGATTATGTTTTTCTTCAGCAATGACATTTTTCAAGCTTCGAAATCAATAATGACGTAAGGAGTAAGAACATAAGACGAAGGATGCGATAGTCTTTAAAGTCCTAATCAAGCTCGTTAACTTTTCAAGTTAAATTGTCAAGTTAAGGTTGCTTTATCGAAATTTACAGAATCATCAATTTTTAAATATTCTGTGTGTTCTTTTCTGAAACCGCCTTTTTTTACAAAGAGCTATTAAACCAACAAATTTTTATTCGCGTGCTTACAATCTGAACGAATCTGTCTTTGTTCAGTAGTATATCCGTGAAAATCACATGGATTTCCAAGGCAAGGTTTTCATGAGAGTAATTATTTTCTTGTAAACCAAATATACAACACGTTTCAAAAAGTCTAAATGACCTTTATTGTCCGCAATTGCGTAAAAAATAAAAACAACAATATGCGTTTCTATTCGCTCTGTACCGGGTGCGAGCGAGAAAAACATCGCGCATGTGTAAATGCGATTGAACCGTTCTGTGCGCTTCGTCGCTTGTGCATCACATTAATTATAGAATAATTCAAAATTTGATCGTTTTTTTGGATTTTTCTACTAATATATATATCATGACGTTAGTAGAATCCTTTTATCAGGGCAGGGTCCGCCCCCTCCTTTATCTCACTCGCGCTTATCGCACATCTTCAACGGCATCATCGAGAGGTGGGATTCCTCCCCCAAAGGGCGGACCACCTATCTCTTCTTTCGCGATATCAGAGCCAGGCTTAATTGTAGCTGGTTCTTTCCAGACTTATGGGACAGTCAATTTCTGACTAGCCGCGGTAATTTCAAGGCTAAACTTAAAGAGTTTAACCTAGTACATAGTATCTGTTAGACTTGCAGTCACGTTCTGTGGTCCTGTCCTTGCCTGGACGTTGCGCATCACGACCTACTCTATACTGTCCGATGAGTTATTTTTCCTACGGATCTCCTGCTGGAGGGCCCTAACGGACACATGGACCTAGTCAGTATTTATTACAGTATTTTAACATCACGCGTTTCAAGAAAAAAACTTCTTTTGTTGCACCGATTGAACCGGCGTCAAGCTATTATATGTGGTATGGGTGGATGGCAAGGGATGGAATTATGTCGGACAGGTCTGACACAGCTTCATCCTGGGTACAATAGTAACATATATCATGAATAACTATTTTTATTCTTAGAATAATCCATTTTTTCAAAATGTCAATATATATTGATGAAGAATTCATCAATATCTTGACTAGAAATTCTTGGGGTCTATTTTCATACATTAATTGAATATAAAATAGACCCCATCGGCCAGAGCCGTTGGTTTCGAGCTGCCGTGACGGATCGATTAATGAAAATAATCAGATATTGCGATACTTTCTTATCCGTGGTTGATAATTCGTCTAGATATTGGAATGCGATAAAAATGTATAATTAATGGCGATGCAAAACGTAAAATAAATTATTTAATGGCGCGAAAAATGTATTTTCGGCGTAATTATGGCTTCAAAGGAGGAAGTGTCCCGAGGCCCGTTTCGGGGAATAAAAATGCGTTGTCGACATGCATTTATACATGAGACGAGGTGTCATACCATATATTATCCCGGGCAGACAGTCGACAAGCGCCTGGTCCGCCCACCTTCCGCCACCACACATTCCCCTATATCAGCCCGGCCCACCCCGCTCCCGTCATCCATCTCCGGAAGGTGAAACGGGGAGCAGGGAAGTAGAGGCTTTGCGGTCTGGTGGTCCACGGGGACCACACCAACTCGCCATTTAATTATCAAAATTGAGACAGCGGCACGGCAGCGACTCGTTAGGCGTGGCTGCAATTACGGTCGACGCAATTGAAATCAACGCCATCGACTATAATTTAATTTATCTAGTGCATCTCTATGTGTGTGCCGGAACAGATTCCGGGACAGCATCATATATTTGGACCAAACAATGGATATATACTCGGCTACGGACAAATTTTGAAGAAAAATATTTTTTCACTATTGACAATGTTTTTTCTCGCTCGCATCCGGTATGATATGCTGAGTGCGATTGAAACGTGCGAGTGATACGTGCTGCGAGAGCTCAGTCTGCGGCGAAACATCGCGGTGTCATTTACGCGTTATATTGATTAGTATAAAAATCCGAAATTTCTACCAAATTATGAAGTACATCTCAATTAACTACTTTTATTCTATTAAAAAAAGTCAAAATATTGGTAAAGAATTCATTAATATATTGACTTGAAATGCTTGGGGTCTATTTTCCATTATAAATAGACCCCCTTTAGAGGACGCGGTTATTTTAGAGCTGCCGTGATGGATCGGTTAAAAATGCCGTGGATATTTAATAGATTCGCTCTCAAATCATCCATAAATTATGAGTATTTTCAAGAGATTTTAATATTTCACAAGAAGAAATGATAGCTTTGAGAAGTTCATCGTACTTGGAAACGAGAAATACCTTGGAAATTAGGTCAAAAGTATATCTTTTAATTATTCTCCTGAATCTATAAGGAATATAGGATAATAAAAGTGAAAAAAAAATCATATCCGGTCCGATTAGAGATATTCTATTAAATAGTACAGTACAGTTTACTCTCCTATAGCGCCGAGATAAGGACTACGCTATAAAAACCCGCCGTATAGAAGAATAGGCATGAAGGTTTTTGTTTTTATTTTTTAAATCATTACATCGAACATTTTTCCCTATTACTTATTTTATTTACTAAATACGAAACTTGTTGTTTTAAATTTAGCATTTTATAATAAACGGCGATTTAGAAAGAAGCGTTATATGAGGGAATGCCTTATACGCTGCGCTATAGGAGAGTTTATTGTATATTTCAATTAAAAAGCCCTGAATAAACCCAATAAGTGATTTGATAAGCTAATTAACCGTTCAGACGCTACGGCGTGCAGGCACGCGAAACCGGCTAACCAACAGCGCCACGGCAAAACGCTACTACGAATTTATTTATGAATAAATATAATATTTTTAAATGAAAATGAATACAGAGACATCTTATGAAGGCAAGGTGATCGTTAGAATGTCGGTAAAAATCCATATAATTGGCTTGGCGATTAAATGGTTAAATCTCAGTATTATCAAATGATAGTACTATCTTCTCCTACATCTCTGTAATATTTTGCGAAAAATCTAGGAAAAATAAGTATTAGTTTTGGTCGAAAGGATGCATTAGGACTTGTTCTCTCTATGTAGAATAATAATTATTTATTTAACTAGGGATCTACGAAGTGTAGAATTTCTTGCTACCCACTTTAAGTCTTATTCCATCCAAAATCGTACTTAAGTGAGCACTTCTTGTCTGTATACCAGCTCGTTATGTACTAGGCATTAATTTTATTCCAAGAATTCTTCATGGATGTCACGATTCTTTACTCTGTGTCTATCCGTGGATTGTTTATCGTCATATATTCAAATATTAATAGTTTTTCCTCCGAGAATCATTCGAGTTTTTCGAGTCCTGTTTAAATCCCAGACTAACAGAAATCTTTGACAATCTTTCTACTTCTTTATTATATTCTTAGAGTCTTAGATTATTTAAATTATATCCGAATATAAAAAAAATATCACGAATAATATTACCATTATATTCATTAGTGCATTATTTTTAAATATTTTTTTTTTAATTTAGTAAAATACAATAAATAAAATTACATTCCTTTATTTTAAAGAATCGCTAACATAATTGTTTCAGATTCGCGAATTTGAAATTTAAATTTGACGTCTACTGCCATTAAATCACATTATACCATCGAATAAAGTATATTAAATAATTGTTATATATTTTTATACGCCGTGGGGGATGACAATTGATTTTCCGAATTACTAGATTATGGGATTATTTCCGGTCACATACATACGAACGGGCCAGTTCTCTAGTCGACCGGGAAACAAAAGGAAGCTGTGACAAATGCCTTCGGCGGCGTGTCCCTCCGGGGGCCAGCGGTCGTCAACCGCACAACATTATTATCAAAGTTTTGTTTGACAAATTGTCACTTTGTATGCTAATTCTCCGACATCCGCTCAAACCTGACGATTTTTATCTACCCAAGAGACTCGCAGATTCGAATTTAAATGAGAGATTTAGCATCGGAACCACTGTAGTGTCCCACTCGCAAAGTGGCAACGTATATATATATATATATTTAATATAGAGTTTACACTCATAAATGGTTGAATACGACTGCCCGGCTATGAACCTCACTACCCTCCGCCACTACCCCGATATATATGTCATTGGGGGTAGAAGTCGAGGACATTAAGTGTGATCTAACGGCGGCCAACTGTGTGGCCAAATAAATAAATAAACTCCACCCCGGACCATTGGATATCGTAAGGGTAACTCTGACGTCATTTACGGCGGAGCTTTATCTCGAGAAAAAAAATGATTGAATCCGCCATGAAATATTTTTGTTTATTCAAAACCGTTGAGATCCGGTCGTTTATTTATTCGATCGTGGATAACGTATTGATCGATGGCCCTTGGCTATTCAAATTTACAGAAATTCGTCCCCTAATGCATATTTTGTATAATAATAACATTACATTTACGTGTTTGAATGGTTATATTTTATTTTGGCAACTCTATAAATCCGAATGAATTATTTAACGCTCTCAATAAAGACGCGTATAAGTCAAGTATGAATCGTGTTCATACACCCAAAGATTCTCCATGTTTATTTTAATTTTTAATTATAATTTGAGAATCGGTCGTTCGCAATTCCCTCGATGCGAAAATTATGGATGCGTCGTAATTCAGCGGTGCGGGGTTGTTGTTAACAGGGCGTCTGTAATGTTAATAGTTGTCACGGTGGATGATGCAGTGCGTGTTAGGTGTAAGCAATGCTAAACACTAAATACCCCCGGTCGGGGGGAAATTCGTCCCCCTTTCGGGATCTCCCCATAAATAGTCGGGAATTTGAATAAACACATTTGAATTTAAATGATGTATCCGGGCAACAGATGCGGTGTCCTGGCTCGTTTGTCACGAGGTGCCGACCACTGGACAATGTGTAAATGAGGCGTCGCTAAACGGCGTCCTCCTGACAACTGCCATTACTGTTTTCAGTTTGGCGATCCATCATAAATTCGAATTTTCGTCGTCGCGTTTTTATGTCCATTTCTGTGCTAGGAAAAAATTGAAAAAATTTACATTATTAAGATTGATTTCAAAAAATGATATAAATCATTTGACATATTATTTTGTTATGTAATTAAATTTATAGATAACAAAACGAATCTTATTCTTGAGATGCCTTATACAGCTTCAACGGGAACAAATCTGTTTAGTAATAAATATCGTGAAACCACGATAGTATTTCTTAGCTATCAGACAGGTGGACGATTTTACTCTAATTCTTGGATAAAGTTTTCCCATTTTTTTTAACTCCCTATCATTATTTTGTTTATGATCTTTGGCGCTTTAATATAAATAATAAAAATTATTCGAGTGGTTTCGTGATTTAACCCATCTATCAAAAAGTATGTGGTTTAAAAACACTTCCACAATCTTCTCCGTTCTCTTTGAATAATCGCAACTTCTAAATATATTTAGTAATAAATGCTGTGGAGCCACGACAGTATTTTATATCCAATAGAGATAGACGATTTTACTTTAGTTCTTAGACTATTAGACCGAATTATTCTATGAAGACAATAAATTATATAAATTACTAAAATTCAGCTACTTCTTATAATTTTAATTTTAAAAATTTACAACTTTGGGTAAATAACATAAAATATTTATTCGCTTCTTTTGATTTTGTTGCTTTTTTATTATTCCTTCAATCTATGGCTTCTGAAATTATTTTCTATTGCACAAAATGTTATTTTCAAGTAAAAATTGTAGGGTTACTAAATAACTTGTGAAAACTACCAAGATTTTAAAGTAAATTATAAATAAAGTCTTATTATTATAAGTAATATAAAGTCATCAAGAATATCAGCTCACTCTACCATTATTTTAAGATTATCCTAAATTATTGTAAATACCCAAAAGTGGTTTCAAATTTTTAATACTCATAACATTCTTCATTTTTTAAAAAATCAATGATTCAAATAAAATTCTTGGGATTTTTTTAATTCGTTGCATGCATCAATTCGTAGAAATCATTGTCAAAAATCAATGAGATGGCGAGAAATATTTTAATCAACACGAAAAACAAGATAGAATTTGAAGATGATTGATTATTCCATGGGCAGAGGACGTAAAGAATACAACCGTACTTTGGATACTCAGCATTCGTAGACCAAAGTATCGCCTTATGCAGATCACCATGAAGGGAAAAGTGGAAGGTAAACGGTGAATGGGAAAAAAAATCTGTCTTGGTTCAGCATCATTTCCAACTGGATAGGGTAGGGAGATCCAATTGGGAATTGTTTCAACCTGCTAAAGGTAGAAACATTTATGGAGAAAAGATAAAGAGCAGTTGATCCCCTACGTTTAAAAAGGAACATGACCAAATCGTTTGGGACATTCTATTTTTGGACCTAGGCGATCTGCATGTCCTTGTTATTTCTTCATATAATCATCCAATTTTGGCGAACTGGAACAATTCTGGAGCTCCTAATCCGCTCCAGTTGCAAATGTTGCGGAGCTACGACAGCTTCTTTCTTCCTAACCACCGTTCACATTCTACTTTTACTTTCATGATGGTCTGAAGAAGACGATACTTTGCTTAACAAATGATGTGTCCAAAGTACTCAATTTTACGCGTTTTGGCAGTGTCTAGAAGCACCTGATCCTTGTTATGAAGTTGAAGGACGGTTGTATTATTGACGTGTTCCGCTAATGGAATCTTCAACTATCTTCGGTAGCACCACATTTCAAACGCTTCCAGCTACCAGCAACGTCCATATAGAAGTACAAACCACACGTAACATCACAAAGTTCAGAGACGGATCTTCAAGGAGAACATTCATTTTGATGAAGTATTCCTCGCCATGATTTCTACCGCCGAACTTATGTTCAAATTGACATAGGTACCATATTTATCCACTTGCTGAATCGATTCGTTGCGTAATGTTAAAGACTATCTACCAATTCCTTACTTGTAACCATATTTTTAAACCCCATCTCAGACACGCTTCAACAATATTTGAGGTTCTTCGGCACTTTTCGCCAGTATCGTCTTGTCATCTGCGAAACGGATCTTTTACAAAGACTAAATATAAATGAAGGGGTTTAAATAAAAATCTATATAGAAGAGGATCGCCATACAATTTCAGCCCACCGACACTAGTCTACAAACCACCGGTTTTATATATATGATTTAATCCAGGGATTCTTAACCTTATTGCGAATCTGGGCGCATTTGAGATTTAGGAGAATAGTGGCAACGAGATTTAAGTACTACATATTAATTATTTATTTATTTTATCATTGTTCCCTAGACAGCTTTACATATGTATGTTTTACATTAATTAATATATTATTATAAACTGAAAGATTAAGCATTTATTTACATTTACAAAAATATCATACAGTTACAAAAAAAATGTCCAAGATAATCAAAATAATAAGCACATTTAGTGCGATCTTTAACTAACTAACTTTTCAAAGTTAGGAGTGTAAGATGACAATCCCAGTCGTAAAAATCATCAAGATGATGTCATTTTGAACATTCAAAATTACATCTTCAATTTCTGACGTTTCTTGAAGAATTTTCGCAATGGAATTAGCAACGTCAGAAACGTCTGAGTATTAAAAGGATTTACAAAAAATGTAGCCACTGGTTCGATAATAGAAAATTGCTGGAATCCACTTTCAAATTTCTCCAAAAGCTTCTTAAGGTGAATAATAAATAGTTTTAGGTCAAAAATATTTTTACCAATCACCATTTTTTCATTTTTGGAAAATGTTCAAGAGAATTTTTCGACAAATTATTTATCAAAAACTAGATTTTTGGTTTGAAACCAATTATATAAATCATTTTTGCTATATATTTATTTTTCCCCTGATGTTCATGATTAAAATTGTTTATTTTTTCCCAAATATAATTTTAAAATTAATACTGAGGTAAAATATATAACTCCTGATTTTTTTATATTGTAATAATATTAAAGTTAGACATAAACGTATTCATAGTGTGGCACGCGTTATATTTGACCGGATTTATCACTTAAGTATGCAAATTCGCAGAATTGAATTATTGCATTTTTCAATTCACGTTAGATTGACCAACAAAATGCAGACATAAATCGAGGCAGATTCGTGTAACAACAATGGGCCGAGTGTGGAAACGGGCAGGGGGGAAAACACAATGCGTCCTCGGCTATAGACACAACAAGTGGCAGACGCATTAATGCAATTGTAAATATGACGTTTATGTCATTCTGTGAGTTCAGGGTTGTAATAAATAGGCGAGCAGTTCACGGTGCACTGGACTTAGTGTGAAATTATGGTAAATATCCGGCGGCACGCTCGCTCCGGTAATGGCGTCGCAGCGGCCCGAGTGGGGAGGGGAGAGGGGCGAGGCGCCGACGGAGGGCAGGGACTCCCCGGCGTCGCGAATGCGATTTTTCGCATTCCTCTCCGCGGAAACAAACACCTCGAAATGCCCCCAAGTCCACGAGGAATATGTAAATTTGTAGTGTTGTAATCGTAATGAAGTGTAGATGAAACGCGTGACGGCGACAGTGATTAAATGGGATGCTGTGGTTCCCTAAATATTTTGGTAAAAAATCGCATCCAATATAATTATGAGATAAATCAGATAAAAATTTGATATTCAATTGTAATAATTTTCTCGCGGAAATTATAAATATATATTATTTGATATATGAATGGAGACTGATTGTTCTTCTTCTTGATTCACATAACAGAGGGTGTGAGGATAGACCTCTTTTTCCTTTTCTTATACTCGATAAAGATTCTAAAGATGCAAAGAAAATCCATTGTTTTCGACTTACAATCGCGATTAACTTCCATTATCGGACTGATAAATGTTACATACAAGTGATGAGGCTGGTTAGTTTAGTAGTACAAACAGTTGTCGATCGCTTAAAAAATGATATTAACAAACTAGACGATAAGATTGTTTGTCATATCGATTTTAAAAAAAAATATTAACTTATATCAACTTTATAAATTAAAAACTGCTGAACAATTGCGAATAGTATTCTCCATGAAGTCTTGAAGTACCTTAGCTAGCTAGTAGTAAGCTTAGAATAATTTCAACCATGAAG
The DNA here is from genome assembly GCA_022495035.1 of Philopotamus ludificatus. Lineage (NCBI taxonomy): Eukaryota > Metazoa > Arthropoda > Insecta > Trichoptera > Philopotamidae > Philopotamus > Philopotamus ludificatus. The sequence continues at coordinate 31,438 of JAGXCT010035171.1, forward strand.
TTCAGTAAAAAATAGTCTTGACTCATATAGATTCCCGCGCAAAATTTAAGAAAAAAATAATAAAGTTGGACATTACAAGACAGAAAAATATTGTGTTTTCAGGCCATTTATTCACCCATATAAAGATTCGATAAAGATTCTAAAAAAAATAAGGGGAAGGGAATGAGTCCCTGACACTTATATTCCTCCCAGTATCAAACCACGACACTGGTTAATTTTTTAAATATTATTTCAGTTGGTTTAAAATTGATATGATGTGTTTATAATTATTTATTCAACAAAGGATAGATGGCATGAAATTAATTAATTCTAATGCATCAACTACTTACATAAATATACTATTTAAATTTATAAACATGCACAAGAGGTCTCTTCCTCTTATATTCCCCCTGGCCAGTGTCATAAAGAATTCCCTGAATTCATAGTTTTCGTCGTACTAACTTAGCTCAGTCGCAGTTTACTTACATTATCGTAAGATATCTGATATAATTTATTTTATTTTTGTAGGAATAATTTATTTTTTTACTTATTAACCGACGAAGGAAAACTTTAATATAGTTAATCGTTCTAATAATGTTTTTTATATGTTTTTTTCAAATGATATGATTGTCAACTATTACTGCTTCGTATAAAGCTTTGTTTTTCATGGCATGTGCATATTATTAATTTTAAATGAAAATTTGCATAGATTTTTGGAAAGGTTTTGAAGAGAAAATTGCATTTTTTCGAGATTATTTATAATTACACCATTTTGAATATAAATAAATATAAATAAAAATATAAAAAAAATTCTGTAGTAATTTAGTGTTACATATTAAAGCAGGACTTGGGTATCTGCATAAGTTAGCCGTATCATTAGCTTAAAAAGCTCTTTAATACTGTTTATTGCTAGGAATATTCGCAACTGGGCCAGATTAGGAGCTCCAGAATTATTCGAGCTCACCAAAAACTAACAATTATATGAAAAAAATATAACATCTAAAAACGTATACACCAAAAAACGGACAAGTCAACTAAAGAAGATTGTAGGAATCGGAAATCGGTTGTAGTTGGCAAAAAATGTAGAAGATGTGCTGAAAGAACCTAGCCTCATTTAAGAATGAGTCATTAATTTTAATGTGGAGAGTCCTATATCAGGCCTGGTCAAACTACGGCTTGCGAAATTATAATCATATTTTCTTCTGCGTTTTAGCATCTCTTTAAATGAAATAAAATATAATATAACTAATTATAACGAATTTAGAGAGCTTGAATAAATTTATTTAAAAGTTTCATTCGTCTCATTAAACTACTACAAGTTAGAAAATATGTCTTTTTATTCTTTTTGTCATTACATTTTTAGTAGGATTTCATTTTTAGGGTTAGTTTTGATTATATAATCTAATTAATCCAATAAATTAATTAATTAATTAAATTAAAATTAAAAAAGTAATTAAATGGTCCAATATACGCTTTTCAATGATAGTTACTTTCGCTTCCTCTGCCATATGTGATTATTGAACTTAAAATAGTTAAATAATACCCCAACGGGTGTTTCCTAGCATATAACCTTTGATTAGCAGCCAGGAATATGTTTTTAATTTTTTTCTGCTTCTTATTTTGGCGGCTAAGATTCGAGCCCTAAGAATTATTAATATGTGAAATTGACAACAACAACGTTAGCTGCCCTACTTGTGTAGTCCTCACTGCCCTCCGTTCTCTAACGCTTGTCATAATAATTATATGTAGAATTATTTAATCGACAGAACTTACATAATAAAATGCGAACATTTTCTTGCTAATCTAAATAATTATTAACATTAAGTATGTTCTAGGAACTATTTTTACATAAATTATTTTTTGATGCTTCTTCATATTTAAAGATGTGTTTGGAACCATACTCCATCTTAACCAGAATATATTTTTTTCTAAGATGTATAAAAAAATAGAACGGAAATCATGGTTCTTTTATAATAATAGAGATATAAAATACTGTGGTATAACAAAAATTTGACTCATATTATTATTATGATTAAGCGAGTTTTGCATTTTTTATAATTTCGATTTAATTTTACTTATTTAACGGGCTTTTTCTGCTCTTTATCCTTGTGTTCAAGGGTTTGAGGCTCTGTTTTTTTTTCCTTTTTATTTTAAGATCTCGTCGTGATTTTATTATAATATATTGTCGAGGTTTAAGCATAATGATGAGTGAATATATTGGGTAAACGGGAAGGAAATCCTTTTTTTGTGATTATGTGATTTTATGAAAAACGAAATTCTGAGAGATTTCTCTGAGAATTGATTCTGGTAGTGGAGAGATGATTCTGGTAACCTTAATAGAATGAAAGGAATAGTTCAACAATTAATTCTGTGGATCAGATTGCGGTTGAGGTGTTTATTTTGTTTCTTCATAAACTAGATTTGAAATAGTTGGACGTATATTTCTGTTAATTTTAAGCAAAAATTCAAAAAAAGGAATATGAATTCCAAATATTTTAATAAGAAATGATTTTTCATTTAAAAAATACGTAAAATAATCTTAACCTTTTCCACTCTGTAGGCCAAACGTATTATCCCAAAAGATTTTTCAGCAAAAAATTTTAACCATCTTTTTTTCTATTTATTTAAAAAAAATATCTCTTTTATTGAAAAGGATATCAGATCAAATCCTATAGATTTTATTTTAAGATCTCGTCGTGGTTTTATTATAATATATTTTGTCGACGTTTAAGGATAAGGATGAGTGAATATATTAGGTAAACCGGAAAGAAATCCTTTTTTTGTGATTATGTGATTTTGTGAAAATGGATATATTTCCGGTAACTCCAATAGAATGAAAGGAATAGGTTCAAGAATTAATTCTGTTGCGGTTGAGGTGTTTATTTTATCTCCTCTTAAACTAGACTTGAGATAGTTAGACGTATATTTGTTTTAATTTTAAGAGAAAAATCTTAACCTTTTCCACTCGTATATTACACTCGACGTATTATCAGCAAATTTTTCAGCAAAAAAATTTAACCATCTTTTTTTCTATTTATTTATAAAAAAAATATGTCTTTTATTGAATAGGATATCAGATCATATCCTATAGATGTTTCTTGTTCATTTTACCAATAAAAATCTTTTTTATATACTCATAAAATGATATTAATAAGAGAAGAACGTAGATTCGACCAAAAATGGTAAATCATTTATATTTTTAAATAATCCCCATAAATATAGATATTCAAAATTCGCCCAGCAAAATCCGTTGCCCCAATTAACAATAAACATTTGGTAAGTCGGCCACCGCCATCGCCAAACCGCCAACCACCTTATTAGCACAGTGGGCCGTTACAGCTGAAGCGGAGCGTTATCGAATTGATCACCCAACTATGCGCTAAGTGCTCCACTGTATTTCTTCCGATAATGCGGCTACCTTATGCACTTTTTTATATTGACATAAATAAAGGGCACGGTCCGCTAAATCGTCATAATAACGACATTCGCAATTATTTCCCGGCCAGATCAATGAGAGTGGTGATGTGAAAAAGGGCCGAATTTCACGGATGGGTCGCTAAGTACGGGAGCTGCTTTATTTGTATAGAAATGTGCATTGTATGGCCTAACCTGACTCTGGTTCAATCCGATTTTGTTCTCATTGTACATATATGGATTTATTGTATTTGATAAAATTCAAATTTAAATAACCGTGGACCACACCCCTTGCATTGTCGATACTTGAGGAAATCTGAGATATTTAAAAAAAAAATCAATAGAAATACGGCGAGGGAATTTTGATACAGATTTTCATTCTATTCTAAAATTATTTATCGTTATATTATATTGTTTTAATGTTCATAATGTATTAGAATAAAAAAAATATTCGGCTATGATATTTTTTTAAGTCAGTATTAAATGGCTTATTTTTTTGTATGTGTCATTGTTCTCCTTAGAATGACTAAAGACTGAATCGTTTACGCTTCACTATCATCCATATATTATTTATTGTATTTCAACAATAGCAAATACATGGGGTAACCTCCCTTATACTTGAAAAATAATAATATATATATATATTTTTTTTCGCGTTTTATTTTAATTAATCCCCAAGTCGTTGCCTAATTTTGTTTGCATTTTCCAATCGTCTCTTTTTTTTGATAAATGATCCTATTATATATTTGAAAGGCCGTTTTTTTTAATACATTAAATCCGCAAGTAGGAAACAGGGTCTTTGGGAATGCGAAAAGAATGGGGATAAACAATAAAAGTCAGCTCTCATCCGTGAAGTGTCCCGGCGCGGAGGGCGCAGCCTCCGGGGGTCAGGGGCTAGGGGTCCCCGGCGACTCCCCGGGACCCCCGACGACTGTATTGTGAGAACCCACCCCCCGTCGTCATCCATTTATCGACAGCCCTGTCGTCATCCCCCTCACACATTCCGCATTAACAGTCTAAATTAATTCGGAATAAGAAACGATTAATTACTTAGCAAACAAATATATATAAAAAAAAAATATTCCAATATTTTAACGATCAAAATTCAATTAATAAATCAATGATCTATTACTCGATATTTTTAAATGACCATTTAATCAAGTACAATCATATGATTTCGATTTTATTCAATTTATTCCATGAATTTAATATCGTTAGATCGAATCTGTCGTCGGTGTATGGTGCAATTTTTCTGTTGACAATGTTCTGGCGGGACTTGAATGCGATGTCAATACCGTGTACCAGATATGGTGATTTTCATAATGTCCCCATTGTCATGGGAATGAAGTGGAACGGAGCGTCAATAAGTGAGAGCGTAAATAACAGAAGGTACGCGCGTACCATAGACACCATTGTTCGCGAAAGTCTTGAAACGACTTTAATGCGAACATTAACGACAATATAATCAACTACCCTCGCCAATTCGAGCCCTGGTCTGCCTTTCAACGACCTTACAATGAGATATTGATGAATGTCTAAGTATTTTGAGACGTCGAGTCTCGCGACGCTCGATATGTTATTTGTTGTATAGTTCCCGAATTCTCACATAATGATATATAGCAAGGGTGTGATCAGGGATAGGGCCATGGAATGAATCAAATTTATAACTCCTATTGATATTTAAAAGCAAATATATAAGTAAACAGCTTCTTATTTCACGTTTTGTTAGAAAGCTGCTACATATATTTCCTTGTTCTAAATCATTTTGGGCTTTACAAATAATTTAAACACACTTATATTCCTCCCAGTGTCAAACCACGACACTGATTAATTTTTTGAATATTATTTTAGTTGGCTTAAAATTTATATTATGTGTTTATAATTATTTACTCAACAAAGGATAGATGGCATTAAATTATTTAATACTAATACGCCAACTACCTACATAAATATCATATTTAAATTCATAAACATGCACAAGAGGTAATGAGTCACTTCCACTTACATTCCCCCTGGCCAGTGTCATAAAGAACTCCCTGAATATCGTCAGATTTATATTTTATTATTATAGTTAATATGAATTTAGCAAAAGGTATAACTTGAATGAATTGGTGTGACTGGAGGTAATTATGAGAGTCTGGTAATGGGATAGATTAGATATTGAAAGGTATATATTTTTGAATTTTAAAGGGATATTAACTCACACTTGTCTTAATAGTATGTTATTTACATTTAATTTACACATACATAGGATTTGTGGGAGGGTATTTGATATAATTTATTTTATTTTTGAGGAATAATTTATTTTTCTACTTATTAACCGGAAAAATAAGACTTTAATATAGTTAATCGTTCTAATAATGTTTTTTATATGTTTTTTCCGAGTGAGATGATATTACTCTGAGATATTAAGCTTCGTTTATTTCACTGTATGTGAATATTATTAATTTTAATTGAAAGTTGTTGGGCTTTGAAGAGAAAATTGCGTTATTCAAGATTCCTATAGTAATTTAGTGTTATAAAATCAATCTGAAAATATTACCTACAAGTCATGACACTAGTTAATTTTAACATTATTGCAGTTGGTTTCAAATTTTTATTATTTGTTTATCATTATTTATTCAACTAATGATAGATAGCATTAAATTAATTAATAAACGCCAAATACCTACATAAATATTTTTAACTATGAGGAGGTAATAAGTCTTTCACTTACATTCCCATTGGCCATAGTCTTAAAGAATTCCCTGAGTTCAAAGTTATCGTCGGAAGGCTAACCTACCCGAGTATTAACTTAGCTCAGTCGCGATTAACTTACATTATTGTAATAATATGTATGTTACCTACAAGTCATGATACTTCTTATGATACAGAGTGGTTCATACTTCTGCGTACTATATGCAACTGATTTTAGGAAAGCTCAATTATATTCCGAGGACATTTATAGATTAAGAATTATTCCAATTTTCTTCAGTGAGCTCAGTCGCGGTTAATTTACATTGTTACCTACAAGCCATGACACTGGTTATGATTTCATGAGACCTGACTCATCGATCACGGTAGAAGTATCCTGCAACCAGCTGGTCAAAATATTTGCAGAAAAAAGCTTAGATTCAAAGGAAAAGAATTTAATAACGAAAAAAATTTACAATAGGGGGGAAAACTTTGAAATAATAGTAAAAAATTATAAAAACTCATTTTTCTACAAATTTAATACTTGGCAACTTAATATGTCCACTAATATTTATATGCTAAAACTTAATTTTGCTCAAAGAAGTGCACATAAAGCTTAATACAATAATATTTTTTTTCCATCAACGAAAATTTTTTTAAACGTTTCTAGATCAGAAATAAATTAAGCTAATAATTTATCTTGAATTATAAGAATTATAAAATAAAATTGGTTAGAGTATGATAAAAAGTCAAGATTTACTTTTTAGCCATGGAATCTATTTATCTTTTAATATAATATACTATTTTAATACAAAGTAAAAATCTGAGTGGATGAATACGGGTGAACGGAATAAATTTTATTTGGAGATGCTTTGATTTATAGTTAAATAATAAACCGAATGAATATTTTAGATCATATTTATTAGAATTGATAAAACTTTTGAATAATTTTGAAACAATGTTTTCCTTTTAATCTGATAAAAAATTTGAGTAAAATATAGATTTTAATATTTTGTGATACAGTTTACCATTAATTAATTGAGAAATATTAATATGACAAGTAATATAAGGATTTGATAATTCAAATTTAATTATTTTAACAAATTTAGGATTTAAAAATGGTTATAAATAAAATATTATTAATTACTATATATATATATTATTGTGAATAATTTATTAATTGGACATTTTACACGATTTTCTATACTTCGATGTTGGTATTTTTTATATAACACAATATATTTTTCTACAAATTTTATCACTACACGGTTTTTATAGAAACGTATCTAGCGTGTAAAAAAATTAATTAAACAATACTTTAAAAAGTGATAGAGATAACGTTTAATTCTACACAAATTAAACTCTTCAACATTTTTTTTAGCAAATTCTAGGGTTTATACTAATTATTATAAAATAAATACATTAACATATAAAACAGCGGTATAAAAAATCAATATATAATACAAATTCTTATTTATTGTATTATGATAAAATATATCATTCTATTGGGTTGTTCGAAAAGTAATTTCGTTTTTTTTATGAAAATGAAAGACGATTTTTTTATCGTGAATAAATATTTTATTGAATTATATATTGTCCATTCTGTTCCAATACCTTTTGCATCTTTCTGGTAGTAGCATGATTCCACGCTCATAAAATGTTTGTTCTATGCTGGCAAAAAACTGATCCAGGTAATTTTTGACCTCCTCATTTGAAGTAAATGTTTTACCGCCCAAAAAGTAGAGACCGGAACAAATAATAATCAGAAGGTGCCAGATCTGGAGAATATGGTGGGTGTGGTAGTATATTCCATCCAAGTTGTAAAAGCTTTTGACTAGTTAACAAACTTGTACGAGGTCTCGCATTATCTTGGTCGAACACTACACCTTTTCTATTGATCAATTTTGACCTCATCTGTTTAAGTGAATCATTTAATTTGTCCAGGTGATGACAGTACACTTCAGAATTGATCGTCGTGTTGTCCGGTAGAAGCTCAAAAAAATGATTCCTTTGAAATCCCACCAAACAGATAGCATCACCTTTTTGATGAATATCTTTGAGTCGGTTCATCTTTTTTACTCCATGATCTCTTGCGTTTAACATTTTTGTAGACAACCAATTTATCGTCCACAGTGATGATGCGCTTCAAAAATGGATCATTTTCTTGACGTTGGAGAAGCAAATCAAAGATATTTATTTCCGTAAGAACATGAGGAACCCATATGTCGAGCTTTGAGATTAAACCTAGGTGTTTCAAATGATCATGAACGCTCTAATTCGATACATTTTATCTCTCAGCGATCTCACGAGTTGTTATTCGCCGGTTTGCATCAATTAATACCTTTATTGTGTCTTCATCAGCTTCAACTAGCCTTCCAGAACGAGGTGCATCTTCAACATCTTAATTTCCGGATCGAAATTTAGCAAACCAGTTGTGGCACTTGGCGTTCTGTCAATACATCTTCTCCATACACATCGGATATTTTTTTTCTTGCTTTCCAGCAATTAAGTCCTCTGTTGGGAAAAAACGAAATGACTTTCTGAACAACCCATTACAAATATACTTGATTTTTGCACGGTTCTGAAATTACACGTTTTGAAATACAAATATGTATTCTTCTGAGTGAAGAGTGAATGAGTGTATTAATATTATTATAAATAATTTTTCCAACTGTTAAGCCACCACGCTGAATATTTTCAGCGACACATACCCACGAACAATAAATGGAATTTCTATATAATATTTTTGTACCCTTTGTTCGGCACGTATCCGAACAATAATTTATTATCGTCAATCTGGGGCCTTTCAATTAAAACTTTTGATTTTTCTCGCACAAACGAATTGTGCTTTCAATCGATTACACATCAATTATTGATGTTTATTAAATTTTTCCAATTAATTAAATGTATAACTGGAAGCGCTGAATAGCGAGCGTATTATAGCAATGGCGAATCAAAGACACCCGTTTATTGTTCGCGAATAAAAATTCTGAAAATGTTAAATGCAGAAACGTCGAAGATCAAACAAAAGAAAAACACAAAGGCCCGTATTATATTCGTGAATATAAATTATTCATACGTTCGTTTTCTATGAAATATGATATTGGGCCGACTGCAGCGGTGGTCTCGGTGTCTCGCCGTGACGAGCATGTGACATGGGGTCCAGCCCGAGTCCCGGACCCGAGCTGTGGAACCGGTGGATGACAGAACCGTTTACGGCGTACGTGGACCGGTTCCGTGCGCAGCCGACCGAGCGCCGTCGTTTTACGATTATTTCTGATTAATTTGTGTGAGATGGTGTCGGAGATTGCTCTGGAAAAATGTCATCAAGTCCGATCGAATCATTTTCTTTTCAATTTCTAGGTATCGTCAATCAATAGAGTACTTAGGAATTTAGCAGCGCAAAAGGAGAAACAAACGCATTCTCCTCCGGCTGGTTCACCCGGTGGAGCAGTGTATGATAAATTAAGACTTTTAAACGGACAGGTATGTTTAATATTTTTATTCAATTTGATATCGAAAGAGTTCATTTAGTCTGTGCTTATTACACTTAGAATTAGACATTTAGCTATAATATTTTATTTGCAATTGAATTTAATAATAATATTGATTACATAACCTGTATTTATTTAAAAGCTTAAATTTACATATATTTTTTTTTTAATAATTGACTGAATTTTAGATTCATAGATTTCGTGTAATTTATTTGGAGCTAATCCAATCGTAATTATGAATTTTTCAAGATAATTTAATTTAAAAAAAAACTACTCCGTTCACTGAATCATAAATATATGATTTTTTTTTTTAGTTTTGTATTTGAAAAATATATTTTTTAATTTCAGGGTAGTGGTTGGGCCCGCGCTCCTTGGTATCCTGCGGCTCGATCTCCATTTCTTCCAGCCCTGAGTCCAGGGCCACCTAATCACCTGATGCCAGATCTTCCAGTAGCCAAAAAAGGTAGGATTTTTTTAATAATCACATTTATATATCATATAATTTACTATACATTAGTAAATTATAACGAAAAAGCCGCGTAAATTAAAACGCCCCAAAAAAGACGTGGATACGTTCCAAAAAAAAATACGCCTCAGGTCATAAAGCTTATACAAAATGTAGGGAAACAGTAAAAACTTAAGTTTCCAAATTTCTTCAAAGTTGTAATAGCTTTATCTTCATCAACCTTCGTCAATACAACTTGAAACATGTGTTTTGTGTATTATCCATCAATTGTTACTATGAGAGATTTTTTAACAAAACCCATTATAAAATTATTTGTTCTCATGAGGAGCCAGGCCGCTATTCAGGCCAATTAGGTGATATGTGTGCTACAGGAGGTGTCTATATCACCCGATCAGACCGTAAATTAAATACGATTGGCCCTAGCCTCGTCTGATTATTTTTGTTACAATCCGGGTGTTGACAGCTCGGCTCCCGGGCTTATGGTTGGCGACCTGACCCGTATTCAAAGAGCCAAGATAACCTGGAGGACTACCGTTACATGTGTAGTGTCCTTCCTCCAGATGACAAAGACCCGCCTCAGCGTTAGAAGGCTACTTAAATAAATAATATAGTTATAAGTTCAAATCGCGCTCATGAATGTTAATTGCGTCGCGTTGCAGACACGATTAGTGTTCTCATGAATGTCTTGCGCGCCGCGTTGAAAGAGTTAAGCACCTCATAGGAGTTGTATTCTTGTCCATCAATGATATTTTGCCAGCTTCGTAATGAATAAAACAGGTTCAGAGGAATATCAAGGATGCAAAAGTCTTTCTCAAAAACAGGACTATAGTCCATGTATATACACCTCTATGCATTACTACTACTATTTTTTTGCATTATCAAACGCAGGTTCGTCCTTTATTTTGAGATATTGCAGATATTGCTTTTTTATACCCTTGAAGCTATCTGATCTAGAAAAAAGAATTTTCCTTCAGTTTTAACTAGGGTTCGTTCCTCTGGATGATTATATTATTATATTTACATAGCTTTTTGTGTTATTAAATTTGTATAAATAGGACATCTTTTTGGGTATAATCTTCTATCCAGATAATCGAAGCTTTTTCTATAGATTGTATGGGTAATTATGGGTAATCATACCCATGTCCAATACCGACAATAGCTAATTTTATTTGCATAAGTCTAAAAATTTAAAACTTGATGCGACTACAAATTCTAAAAGAAAATATCTGAATTTCTGTATACATAATTTTTAAAGAGATGTTAAAGTTTGCGTTTTTAGGCGGCATGTGGGACATACCTAAGTTTTGGACCTCGGGGCGTCTACGATGTATGTCTGTTTAAGATTGAAATTAATAAAAATAATTAACATTTTATTTCAATAGAATGGAGAATAAGTAGATGTTTTTCTCTTCATTTGTATTCAAAACGATCGATTGATCTTATGACTAGGATAATTATTAGTGTGATTTTCTTGTGAGCATTTGGATTAACAATTTCTCAAATCCTTATGCATGATATTTTTTTTAATCATAATATCCACTGAATAGTCACTCTCTAAAATAATATCTCACTAAATCTACAAGTTTTACAGTTTTTCATTGCGATAACTTTACAATAGTTGTGATACTGATTTGGCTTAAATCCATTGTATATTTTAACATTACGAGTAAAAAAAACATCTCAATATCATTGGTATATATAATATGGGTAATTTAAAAAAGTATTTTTCTTCTTTTGGTGTTTTACGCAATTTTAAGAAACCGCGCAAAAAATTTAGGATATATCTAGGGATGGGTATATTAATTTATTCAAATTTAATATTGAGTTAAATATAATGTTATCGCGTGCGCAATTGTCGCTGTTCTCTATTGTCGGAGCCAATTCGTCTATTTTCTTATAAAAAGTGTATTTTTTTTCTACAATAGAAGAATATAATAACAGAAAATCCACAGCGTCACTCGCCATTATCTGTGTCATAAAGAATTCCCAGAATTCATAGAGTTTTGTCTGAGGATTAACCTATCCGGATACTAGCTTAGTCGTGATTAAATTATATTATCAAACTGATATATGTTACCTACAAGCCATGACACTGATTAATAATAATAATAATATTATCGCAGTT